>KQ995242.1:97761-214726 GCA_001598015.1 Dorcoceras hygrometricum
ACGTACCAGAAGGGGGGGAAGAACGTATCACCGATGCTCCAGGTGATGAATGTAACGATGTCGAAAAACAGGGTGAAGCCGATAAGCAAGGCGAAGATGCGACGGACACAAGTGGCACGGCGGATGGCGTCATAGTCGGAACTTTGCTGGTAGTAATTGTAGGGTGGAGCGACAGCAGCGGTGCACGGATGGGCGGTGCCGGCGGGGCAGCAATTGCCATTGGAGTAAATGTAAGGGATAGGTTCCAGGGGGTGAAATCGAGAACTCCGAACTGGAATTGGAAACGATGTGCGGAGGAGTTGATCCATAGGTATAGTGGCAGAAAGGCGGCAAAACCCTACGAATCAGATGCCTCTTTGAAATGGGGGAAACTTCCAGTAGATCAACACATCGAAGAAGACTTACTGCTTCTTCTGCTGCTAATAATGTCGTATACGGCGAAAGAAGGATGTCGTATACCACATCTCTTGGGCCGTAAGGAGGATGTCCCAGGCCCAACGCACAAACCCGTCCAAATCCAACAAATCAGTCGTAAAGCGGTGGTAAGCACAAGCAACAACAGGGGCATGGGAGATAGAGCAGGTGTCGAGCGAGGAGGAGGAAATCGATTCAAGGAGAGGAAGATTCAGTCCCATCAAGAATATTTGGTGCGTAAGGTGGTGATTGAACAAAGTTGGGGTGGCCCTAAAGTAACAAAGGATGGTGAGCAGCTTGGGAAAGAGACTAAGATCACCCTCTTCTTGAAGGAAGATCCGTTGGAATATCTTGAGGAGAGGAATACCAAAGATCTTGTGAAGAAGCATTCTGAGTTCATAAGCTACCCAATTTACCTTTGGACAGGGAAGACCACGGAAAAAGAGTTCAGTGACGAGGAAGACGATGAAATTGAGAAGGAAGAGGAAGGAGACATTGAGGAGGTTGATGAGGAGAAAGAGAAGGACAAGGGTGAGAAGAAGAAGATTAAAGAAGTTGCGCATGAATGGCAGCTTATCAACAAGCAGAAACCCATCTGGCTACGGAAGCCAGAAGAGATCACAAAAGAGGAGTATGCGACATGTTACAAGAGCCCGACAATTAACTGGGAGTATCGCCTTACTGTAGAACACTTCTCTGGGGAAGATTAGCTGGAGTTCAAGGCTATATACTATATTACTGGAGAAAGCAAGAAGGCTTGGGAGAATTTCCCATCACTGGAACGCCTCAAGAAGAAAGGTTACGAGATTACCTACATGCGGTCGATTTTCAAGCTCAATGTCCACATACCAGCCTTGGGGACAAGGCTGATTTGAGAGAGGAGATATTGTTAGAAGAATAAATAGGCCCAGGCCCAAGTATATACTAGGAGGCCCAAGGCCCAAGCAAAGGAGTAGATAGTATAAATAGATAGGAAGCGAGAAGAGGAAAGGCAGTCAGTTTAGTTGATAGCAGTTACTATCTAGCCCAGCTAGAGGACAGGATATTTCCTGGGTAGAAATTCATCTGTAAAACCTTGAATTCAATCAATACAGTGTTCATCTTTTGATTCAATTGAGAGCATTGAGACTCTGTTACGTTTAAGAACGTAACAAAGAGCCATCAACTCTTTTTCATAGGTTGATTTGGACAAGGCCCGGTCGGCCAACGCTTTGCTAAAGAAAGCCACTGGTCTACCTTCTTGGGAAAGCACAGCTCCCACCCTCCTGCCTGACGCGTCGCAGTCGATGGTGAAATCTCGACTGAAATCCGGCATTCTCAGCACAGGAGCTGAAATCAGCGCACTTTTCAGTTGTTCAAACGCAGCTTGAGCCTCATCATTCCATCCAAAACTGTCTTTCTTTAACAAATCTGTCAGTGGCCTAGCTATCTTTCCATATTCTTTTACAAACTTTCTGTAATAACCTGTGAGACCCAGAAATCCCCGGAGTCCTTTCAAGGTCGCTGGTGTTGGCCAGCTTTGGACAGCCTCTATCTTCTTGGAATCTACCGCAACCCCTTCCCCCGACAATATGTGTCCCAAGTACTCTATTTGTTGCAGCCCAAATTCACATTTCTTCCTATTCAACAACAAACTGTTTTCCTCCAGAGTGGTCAGTACTTCCTGCAAATGAACCATGTGTTCTGCTCCAGTTCTACTAAATATCAATATGTCATCTAAGAATACGAGCACAAACCGTCGTAAATATGGTTTAAGGACAGTGTTCATGGTGGCTTGAAAGGTAGCAGGAGCGTTCTTCAAACCGAAAGGCATGACCAGAAATTCGTAATGCCCTTCATGTGTACGGAAAGCAGTTTTATGAACGTCTTCGTCCTTCACCCGTATTTGATGGTAGCCAGACTTCATGTCTAGTTTGGAAAACCACTTTGCCCCGTGTAGTTCATCAAGTAGTTCATCGATCACGGGCAATGGAAATTTGTCCGCCACGGTGATTTCGTTTAAGGCCCTATAATCAACACAAAACCTCCAACTCCCATCCTTTTTTTTTAACTAGAATAACAGGGCTGGAAAACGGGCTACAGCTTGGTTGGATCACGCCCGTTTGTAACATCTCATAAACCATCCTCTCTATTTCATCCTTCTGGTGGTGCGCATATCTATAAGGCCGCACCTGAACTGGTCCACTGCCCTCCTTCAGGATGATATTGTGATCTTGTTTGCGAGTAGGAGGAAGCCCTGTTGGTTCCTTGAATAACTCTTCATGCCTTTGTAATAGCCCCTGTATTTCCAGTGATAATCGGCCCTTGGTCGTAGGTGTGTCTTCTGCTGCCATAACCCATAGTAACCCACAGAATTCTACCTCTGTCAACTTTAGCATGGAACGCATTGAGACAAAAGTCCTGCTCAAACGAGGATCCCCTGTTAGCGTAATGGCTGTCTTGTCCAATATGAAGCTCATTCGCATGGCTTCCCAATTCACTACCACCTCCCCCAGTGTGCGCAGCCAATCAACACCTAGAATCAGATCAACTCCACCGAGTTCAAAAACGTAGCTATCAATTTTTATAACGCATTCCTGCAGATCGACGCTGAGTTGCCTGCAAATCCCCTGGCATGCTACTCTTCCCCCGTCGCCTAGACAAACTCCAAATTTAACGGTACTGTCTACCATGATTCCCAGATACTCCACCAGTTCTCGCGAAACAAAATTGTGGCTAGCGCCACTGTCCACCATGACCACAATTTCTTTCCCCGATAGCCTACCCAGGAGCTTCATTGTCTGTGGCTGAGAAATTCCTCCAATTGAAAACAACGGCAGCTCTAATGTATTGCATTCATGGGAAACTGGGTCGCTGTTTCCGTCTTGGTCACCGACGTCTTGTTCAAAAATTTCTTCTGGCTCCTCCTCGTCCTCCTCGATCAAGAACGCCACCCGCAGAGATTTGTTTGCGCACTTATGAAGTGGGTGGTATGGCTCCCCACAGCGATAACAAAGTCCCTTCTCCTTTCTGCTTAGATACTCTTGATACGAGTAAATCTTCCCTTCTCTGAAACGACCATTGCTCAGCCTGTTATTGCCGTTGAAATTATTGGACGCAATCGGTCGGGAAGTAGGCCTGGGAACAGTATGATTGCTCTCTTCTTGACGATTCATCGGCGTCTGTATTGGGTTATGTTTATGGCCCATTCTTTCGTTTACAACATCTCGGCCCATCCGATATCTATCCCCAACGGGCCCCCGGCCCACCGGCGCATCTGTTAAGCGTTGTCTTCCCTCCCACCGACTGTACGCAAATGCGTGTCTCGCTGGTGAACCAGACAGCTCCTCCTCCACACTACGTGCTAAATCCATGGCACGCGTGATAGTTCGGGACTATGCGTCCGCAGTCGCAAGCGGAATCTTCTCTCAAACCACTGAGGAAGTAGCCTAAACACTGTAATTCTGGCAAATCTCCCACCTGCGCCAACAGCATCTCAAAGGATTCAATATATTCCTCCACTGATCTTTCCTCCTGCTTCAGCGAAGCCAACATTTCGAATGGGTTAGCAGCTTGCCTTCCGCTGTATCGATTAATCAATTCTTCAGCGAAGCGTTCCCAATTCCAGTTCGGATTCCGGGTACGGGCCCATTGAAACCAATGTACTGCAGGGCCTTCCATACATATATGAGCAATTTTCAATCGGTGATAAGTAGGCGTACCGTGAATCTCGAAGTACTGCTCTGCCTTGCCAAGCCAGGCTATAGGATCTGCCCCGTTGAACGAAGGGATTTCAAATTTCCGCATCGCCCAGCGCAAATCCTCCATGCCTTCGCCTCTGTGAAATCTGGTAGTTTCTTCCCATTCCTCAGGTGAGTGATTTCCCTCTCGTTCTGAAGGTTCCGTCTCCTTGTTACGTAGTAACCGTTCTACCAGCGTCTTCAACTCCGACAGATCACCGATGCTTTTCCTCATCCCGTTCATCTCTTCCTGCATTTTACTGAAGTTCTCCTGTGAGGAAAGCACAATTCGCTCCAGAGCATCTACTTTAGCTTCCGAACGTGTGGTCGTCATCTGTTTTCTTCCCCTTCGAATCCGGCAGGTCGGACCAATTGATATGAATATTACTCCAAAAAACAAGGATTACAGGTATGAAGATTCACTAGACAGTAAACACCCGGAGAGTAAGTGCTCCGTTCACCCCCTAGCTATACTAGTATGTATGTAACTGTGTAAATTCTGGATGATCCCCCTAACTAACTAACAGACTCTCTTATACCCATCTCTCCCCCTTCTTCACGTGTTTACCGCTCCCGCCTTTTTCCCCCTTCTAGCATAGACTACTGTTATAGGTGGTTTACTCTCGTGGCCCATTGGGCCATGGTCCAGTGGATCTACAATTCTGGGTGTAACAAGTTTGCAGTTTGAAGGGAAAATTCTTCTGGATGCGTAACATCAATATAACTTGACAGGTTTCATGGTTGAGAATTTATTTTTGTCGTTCTCTGATTTATATTTTCCTTTGACAGGTTTCATGGGTGAGAATTTAGTTTTGTGTCTACCCCGTCCTCTGCTGTTTGTGTGTTTTTTGAGAAACTGAACACGATATTGATGCAATATAATCTAATTTTCATCATAAATCAATCTTGTAATTATACTTGGTCAGAATACGCTGGAACTTAAGGCAGTCTTTTAACCTGTTCTGACATAGGGATGAATCACTGTTATGCCAAGGACTAGCTCTGAACGATGACTTACAACGTGTTTTGGCTAAGCATGAGTCAATGACTTCTGGAGCCACCTCTGGTCAATCAGCTAAGCCCAAACCCGAGCCAACTCAAGCCTTGGTAAAAGTTGATGCACCTCTTATTGACTCTAGTATTGCCAAACAATCAGACAATGGGTAAGTTTTGTTTCTCTCACTGAAGCACAAAAGTTTATGAATTCCCCAATCATTTTTACATGTTTAGATAGATTAGAAAAGTTACTCGATTGGCCGAAAAGATTGTTCCTAGCCATGAAATAAACGTATTTTGCAGGTCCACATCAGGTACTGTCATACCAGCACCTCCAGACTCTAATGCTCAATTACCAATGCCAACAAAACCTGCTCCTATGATAGATCTTCTTAGTGGTGACACACTGGCCCTTGTGCCTGTGGCAGAACCTCAGCCAGCGAGCCCTGTCGCATCTCAGCAGAATGCCCTTGCTCTTGTTGACATGTTTTCACAAGGCAATAGTAATCAATCTTCCAGCACCATTGGACAAGGATATTCATCATCACCTCAATTTCCACAAAATGTTCAAACTCCACAGCCTTTGATACACACCAATGGAAGTGTGGGCCCCGAATTACAGCAATATGGACAGCCACTTTACTCTCAGGGCTCTTCCTCCATGTGGAATGGTCAGATGACCCAACAACAGCAGCCAGCTTCACCAGTTTATGGTGCATCTTTCTTTCTTTCTTTATATATATATCTGAAAAACCTCTACGAAAACAAGAAGGAAAAAGAAAGAAAAAAGTCGAATTAATGAATGAATAGGAACAAACTTCGATTGCATTTTTTCCACGTCTGTTGGAAATATTTGTTACTTTTTTCATATATGTTCTTGGGATAATGTGTCCGTTTATGAGCCTATATCAGGCCACCGCTTACTTTATTGACATTTTGTAGTCCCTTTTATACTCAGAGAGCTCAGTACTATGATGCATTAAATATCAATGTCTGATCTAGACCTAATTTTTCGGAATTATAGGTGCTCAGGACAGTGGTGCGCTTCCTCCTCCACCATGGGAAGCTCAACTGGACAACACTCAACTACCCACAAGCCATACCCCTGGACAAATGCAAGTCGCACATTCTCTGCCATCCTCCAGTGGCCAATATCTTCAAGGCTCGCAACCTTTGGCAAATAACCAACCATTCAGCACATACAGTCAACCAATCTCCAGTGGCCATCAGAACAACCAAGTTCTTCAGAGCAACCCAATGACTACTGGCTTTTATCCTCAACCTTTTCAAAATCCACATGCTATGGGTGTGTTTCCTCCTCCAACCCAATCTGTTCCGATGGGGTACATGTATCCTCAGCAGGCATACGGGTATCAAATGCCTGGCTATGGCTATGGTTATGGCTATGGCTATGGCTATGGCAATGGCAATGGCTATGGTTATGGCCAAGGTGAACAACAGAACACATCGACCTTGAGGAATTCTTCTCATATGGTTTCCAATTCCTCATATTCGCCCTCGCCCTCTGGGAAACCCTCCAAGCCAGAGGACAAGCTTTTTGGAGACCTTGTCGATATTTCTAAATTCAAAACGGGGAAAAACCATGCCTTATAGAGCTGAGAGTATGTCATAGTCGATAGACTTCATGTTGTCTGTATTGTACCGGTTTTCTTATTTGCCTGCATTCTCTCTCTTGGCGCCAGATGTTTGTTTGCTTGTTTGTAACCTTTGCAAATATGTTCTAATTATGATGTTGGAAAGATACCCCGTATAAGTAAAGAAATACGTACTGTTATTTCAAATTCTAATTTTTAATCTATCTGCAATCATATTATAAATCCAAAATCATCAACTTTTTCAAATGACATATTTTTTTTAATCTTATAAGAGGTCGTATATACATAAAATAGATACTTTCCAATCATTTTATCGTATTTTTCTGGCTTAGTCTCCCATTTGTTTTTAATTTTTCTGGCTTAGTCTCATCTTATGTAACTTTTTATCCTTATGTAGTCCTATTCTGTAGAGTATAGTCTCTCATTACTGTATCGTCCTTCCGTTCACTACACATTTAGAAGAGAGTGAAAAAAGTATACGACTCGGGGATAATTTCCCATTTAGTCGTCCATTTTATTGTATTTTCCCACTTTAATCCCATTTTTCCTAAGGGTTACGAGCTACTCCCTCATTTTATATAATATTTCTAGTTTAGCCATCCTACTAACTAAGAGGTTAAAAGACGATTTATAGGCATTTCACCCACAATAATCGTCAACCGATAAAAAAAAAACCATCTTTGTTGATGTGTGTTTCTATATAGATATGGAACTAGTATAATATTCTTGAATAGTCGATGTCCTACTTTTCATAGTTACAATTACAAATACAGGGGCTAAAATGTGAAACATTAAAAGTTGGTAAACGAAATTGTAATGATATATATCTCTAGGGTGTAATCAAGAATTTCAAAACTCAGGCTTATATTGGTAGGACGACATAAACCAACGGACAGGATTTGCAGGAATCATTGAGCTGCGGGACGATCGCTATTTTAAACGAAATTCTTTGAGAAAATACATCGCTGCGGTTCCTTCTACGACTTCACAACTGATTTCAGGTGAGCTTCTATTTACTCTGATGCCTCATAATTTTCATCTTTATTTTAGCTCCTGTTCACGTTTTGCTCTTTACCTCTTTGGCGTTTTAATGGTGGGATTCCTGTAAATTGATTGGATTTCTTTTTTCTTTTTCTTTTTTGTTATCAAGGTAACTCCTTGTTAGCTGATTCAGTTTTTCAGCAGTGCGTTTAGGTGGATTTTGATATATACGATTGGTGTAGAAGATGCAGGTAGTATTTTCTTGAAAGGTTTAGTTTTTTCACTTCTTTCGTTCCGTTTTTTTTTTCCTTTTTTCAGATTGATTCTTTACTATTATATCTGGAAATCTAGATTTTTTTTTAGAAAAGGAAATTTCTGAACGTACTATCGTATTATGTGTTTTTAAGCTTTCTGATTAGGCTTCGCAGGTGTGGAATATGAAATTAGTGGACGGGTGATTTTGTTTAACTGTTTGCATCGGCCTGCGGCTTCCCCAAAATTGTTTAATTACTATGATGTAAAACATGTAAATTCCTCATTAATTTAAGATGACATGTTCATATTAAGTAAATGCTGACATTTATTTCAACCGCAGAGTACCATTCTTCTCCTAGAACTGGATACCATTTAAACAATGATGCAGTTGTATGCTTTTTTATACCCCTTAATCCTGATAGATGGCACAAAGTGGAGGTTTACTATAGACAGCTCAAAATCAAAATATTGGAACTATTAGTGCATAACAATTTTGATAAAATGTTTTTAACAGTGCAAATTTCCAATTTATGGCC
Organism: Dorcoceras hygrometricum; assembly: GCA_001598015.1. NCBI lineage: Eukaryota > Viridiplantae > Streptophyta > Magnoliopsida > Lamiales > Gesneriaceae > Dorcoceras > Dorcoceras hygrometricum. The sequence goes on from KQ995242.1 coordinate 106,279, forward strand.
ATTTGGAGAACATTCTTCCTTCAAGAATGTTTACGGTTGACACCTGATGTCTGGTTCTTATGGTCGTTACCTAATCTAATTTGTTTCTTTGTATAGTGTAAGACTAGGACTTAATGGGATGATATATCTTGTTTTAATTTGATTCTCCAATCATGTATTCTACCTGTAAAATTCTTAAGCACTGTGTTTGGATTGTAGGCTTTCGATTTTGGGAATGATGGGAGTTTCATGAACTTATAGTGTAATGTTTTGGTGTAAATGAAATAAAGTAGTGGATGAACCGATGGCTAAGTTTCATGATCTTATAGTGTAGTGTTTTAGTGTAGATATGAAAGTAGTTGATGTATATATTATTCAGCAAATAATTGCAGTGATATGTTGTCTACTTTTTATATTTGAAATGATTTTCTTGGGGGGTTAGGCATCAAGGGCTAGGCTTTTTAAGGAGTACAAAGAAGTTCAGAGAGAGAAAGTAGCTGATCCTGACATTCAACTTGTTTGTGATGATACAAATATATTTAGGTGGACAGCTCTCATAAAGGTTGGTGCAGTCTTGTCTATGCATTATTGTGTTGTGACGTTGTTGGAAAATGTGAATAATTCTCTTGGGTGGTTGCATGTCTTCTGTGGTATATGTAGGGCCCGTCTGAGACACCGTATGAAGGGGGAGTTTTCCAGCTTGCTTTTTCTGTCCCAGAACAGTATCCCTTGCAGCCTCCTCAAGTGCGGTTCCTGACAAAAATATTTCATCCGAATGTACACTTCAAGGTGATGGTTTATTCTTCTTAGGTTTCCTTCTTTTGGACTGGTAGTTCTAATCAAAGTCCAGGGATATACGGTTAAAATATGGAGTTCATGTTTGGCCTTGGTTTGGGAGTTAATGTGGAAGAGTTACGGGGAAAGAACTATATATTTTTGTTCTGCTTATTTGTCTGGTAGAATTCTTGGGTTAGAATATAATGTGCAGATTTTGGGAATGGTGAAAAATTTAGCTAAAATGATGATTATATTGGAGAACTTTATCAGGGAGACAATATATGTTCTGAAAACATAAATTTTATGACGGTGTTTCTTTGTTTTTGGATGAAACATCGTTCCTAGAAATCAAAACCTGAGAAACAGTAACTGTTTAAGACTCTAATATTTGAATATGATAGTAAAAGCACTTTCTTTTTAAAGTATTTTTGAAGAGGAGCTAAAGTAGAAATTCGAAAAGGTCACAGATTGTGGCTGCTTGACTTTTAATTTTAGGCGATCTTAAATTAGATATTCCAGCGAATATCATTTTCTTAAAATTAATATCAGAAAAGCTTCGCAATTCAACCCTTAAATTATATTTTCTTTAGTAGCTTATACACGCAAGTACTTATATTGATTTTTTCGGAAGCTGTTATGGTAAATCTGCTATTAATATGCCAAGGCTGGTATCTTAACATAACATGAAACACATGAAATGTTTTTTTCCTCTGCAGACAGGTGAGATTTGCCTCGACATTTTGAAGAATGCATGGAGTCCGGCTTGGACACTGCAGTCTGTTTGTAGGGCTATAATTGCCCTGATGGCTCATCCAGAACCTGATAGCCCACTAAACTGTGATTCAGGTATTGATATAGCATCATTATGATATACTCAAACACACGCTTTGCCTGTGAGCGTAGAAAAAATGGATGTGATTGTTTGCAGAAAAGATATTTGCTTGAGGTAGGATAAAGCGGTGTTCTAAGACTAGCTAACACTAAATTCAGGTTGCAGTTTCGATGTCTTGGTGCCTCTTGTTTGCACAGAAACTTATACTTTGTTCGACTTGAATTTATGTTGGGTTCTAAAAGTAATGGCTTCACCTCTAGGCTAATAATGGTTGGCCAAAGACGGTTTATTCCCCTATTAGAAACTATCCTTATACTTCTTTTGACCCATACTTTTAAATTTTGATTGAACTGGAGATATTGAATCTAGTTTCAGAGCTCGTCAGTAATTGGGAATTTATTCGGATGGTTCTGTCTCCTGGAGATTGTACACGAACAAAATGACACTGAGGCATATATCAAGAATTCAATCGGAATAGAAAATAACGTAGTTCACATTTCCAACAATTTTGCTCATGATAATTTATCAATGTTTCGGTGCAGACTACCTATGTTTCTTATCCTCAACACCAAGTTCCATCCCTATAATTTGTCTTTTATGTCTTCTTGCATTGATGTCATGTTTACAGTTATGAGGCTTGTCTATATATCCTCACTTGGCTTATAACTTTGATGAAGCCGAATCTTTTCGATTTTGCATAGGCAATCTCCTGCGCTCTGGCGACATCAGAGGATTCCAGTCCATGGCTAGGATGTATACCAGACTTGCAGCCATTCCCAAGAAAGGGTAAATAAAATCCGATCAGTACATCCGCCTATCACCCTTGGATAACCACCACTTAGTTTGTGCACAAAAACATGTTCTTACACACTACTTGATCGGATTTCTGTTATCTGTATGATGTGGGAAATTATCTTTGATCGTTGGAGACTCTTTTCTAATAATGGACATTGTTGTAATTAAGACAGCAGTGGCCATAATATTATTATAAAGATCGAACAAGACAATTTCCTATCAACCAACCGTTTCAACCTACGAGTCTGCTACAACACTCGGTCACCTGGAAAAATAATTGTAGAAAACTATCCATGAACAATGAACGATACTATGAACTTTACATACACGGAAGCGAATGGATAAGATTCAGCCTAATAATTATTATTAAACATCAAATGGTAAGAAAATCCAACACAAAAAATCCCTGAAAAACTAATTGAATCCGATCAGTTTCATTAACAAATAAACTATGTGAACCGTATTACAATTTTGACCAATCTTCATGCAATTTATTACTTCTTGAGTGCGATTACGATCAAACTTCTTGTTATTTCAAGTATACAATTTGTATTTCACCATATTACAATTTTGCATTTCTTTGACAATATATAGTGCATTCACGTATGCGGTATACACGATAGTATACACATCTATCGTGATCTCGACCATTTTTTACACCAAATATCAGGGGCTTCATCCGGTTGTTGCTTGTATAGTTTCATACTTATTACAGTACTAAAGTTGTCTACTCAAAAGGGTTTCCAAAGAAACCATGAATTTTGGTGATAAAACAAAATAAAATAAATAATAGGAACAAAAACTACATATATATATATATATATATGGCATGCATGATTTAGAATCAGCTTACAATAACAATGACACTACTAAATCGAATTCATTCGGCTAATTTAGTTAACAATATTCCCAATCTTTTGTAATATTGACCAAATCTTCATGCAAATTTTTTTGTTTAATATATCTTGAGTACGATTATTGAAAAAAGGCATGTCAATATTCATGTTGTCTTCAAGAATCTATATTGCCATGAGTACTATAAATTCTCACGATATTACAATAAATGGCAAATCTTCATTCATAATGTATATACAAAACGTAACCACATCACACATATATATACATGTAAACACAAATCCATATATCTCAGACCTCCTAAACATTATAATTTTCAACATGCATGCCATAACAAATATCATTTTCTGGTTGTTGCTAACATCAATTCATTCTTGTTACATTCCTCATAAGTTTGTTAACTCGAGAGGGTTCGAGAAAAAACTATGGCCAGGTGAAGGATACGACGTACACGTCGTGAATAATTTGCCGAAAAATACACCTCCTTTACGGATCCACTGCGCATCCGGAGACGATGACCTAGGCAAACACACTCTTAATGTCACGGACGATTTCCCCTGGAGTCTCCGGATGAACTACGGGTATACGACCATGTTCTTCTGTCGATTTATCTGGGGTTCTAGGGACAAAGCCTTCGAAGTTTTCAACAAACATATTGCACCCTATTGTGAAGGCCCCCACGAGAAAGAAGTTGGGAATATATGCTACTGGTCCGTGAGGGAAGATGGTTTTTGGATTGGATATGCAATTCCTCCTCTAGCTCTTGAACAAATGCAGGTGTGGTAATTATATTGTTCGATATAATGAATGCTTGATGAGAAACAAGAATATTTTGGTGCAAAAAGATAAGAGTTATAAAATTTGAGATGAGATAATTTTATTTTAGAGATACTATTTTATTGTGTGAATTAATATAGTTGATTTCTAGTATGATGGATTTTATATATGTCTACGCTTCCAAATTGATTTGATTTGTTTGGATGAGTTCAAATGTACTAGATGAATTTTGGGAGTTAAATTTCTATGACCGAATTATCCGATATGAGTCATGTGATTGCCAAAAATATATATTTTTTTATTTATTCGGGTTTTATTTACTCATGTAATTTTCATATGACAAATGAGGCTATTTTCGGAGAATAATTGAACATCGACATAAAGAACTCAATAGGAATAATTCTCATTCGTACATAGTCTTAAAATTTTATTATTCTTAAAGATTTGAGCCGTTTGCGAACATCACATTAGTTTTAGTACATGGATGAATAACCAAAAAAGTTTTGAATTTTAGCGAGGAAAAAATTATACATCGGTAGTATAAGGCTCCGTTTGAACACGTTTTATAAAAACGTTTTTAGTGTTTTTAAAGTTAAAAAAACTTAAAGTATGTGTTTGGATAAAATTTTATAAAATGTTTTTGAAAAATATTTTTAAAAAACTAGTTTTGAAGTACACTCTTTGAAGAACAAATGAAAGATGTTTTATAACGTTTTTAGAATACAAAATATAGGTAAATTTTATGCGAATGTTCAATTAAATTTTTTTATTAGATTAATTTTTTGAATGCTATTTTAATACTATTTCTTAACTATAGATCATTGTCTAAAATAATTATCTAAATATTTTTTAATTTAAAAATATTCTTATAAAATAGTTGTCCAAACGCATACTTAACTATAAAAAAACTTTCAAAACATTTTTCAAGATTTTTTTTAAAAACACTTTTATGAAAGTATTTTTAAAAAATATGTCCAAACGGAACCTAAGTGTTTTTTTATTATTATTTATGTTCTAGGTCACTTCATGGTCTTTGATACATTTAACACATTAATTTACATTTTTATTTGTAATTATTTTTCATTGATGTGTTTATCAGAAAATGATTATGTTTCAGGAGAGAATGATGTGTGTGGTTATGAACATTGCTAACTTGTCCGATATCATGTCAGTAGTACAGTAGAAAAATAGTTAAAATTGAAAAAAAAATACAAAATTAATGGACTAAGTAACATTAGCAAGCAAGTCGGGTACCGCATCATCAGTAATTTAATACCCAATAAAAGCATTAAAATTATTCCGCTTAATTCATATTATGACTTTATTTACAATATTTAGAGTTTAGTTCCCATGGATCGTACTTTTTCGATCGAACTACAGATTGAATCGATCGCATGAAAAGCGATCAAGTCTACGGAGGTGTCGTTTAGACGTTGTGTGATCCGCCGAGCCCTTTGGGACAAGACAAGGCAGAGTCACGTATATAAAAATATACAATAGATTATATAGTATAGCATCATGTAACAAGAAAACTCAGAGCATAAATGACAAAAGATATACCATTGGAGGGACAGCTTATCGTGGGAATCAATTCAAATGGATCGAGTTATAAAAGCCATGGTGCAAATGACATATAGATACCAAAATGTCTTCACCACCAGTATTCTTTCTTCCTCCTAACTTGATCACCGACGAAGCGAATCCGCCATGGATGAACAAAGGGGACAACGCGTGGCAGCTCACAGCAGCTACCCTGGTAGGACTACAGAGTGTGCCGGGGCTTATAATCTTGTATGGTGGCGCTGTGAAGAAAAAATGGGCTGTAAACTCGGCTTTCATGGCGTTATACGCATTCGCTTCGGTTCTATTGTGTTGGGTTTGCTGGGGATACCGGCTTTCCTTCGGGGATAAGTTGATCCCTATCTGGGGTAAGATCGACGTGGCCTTGTCCCAGCATTATCTGCTGGGGCAGGCGTTTAGTGGCAAGTTCCCCAATGCCACTATGGTGTATTTTCAGTTCGTTTTCGCCGCCATAACGTTGATCCTGATTGCTGGTGCTGTGTTGGGGAGGATGAACTTTTATGCTTGGATGCTGTTTGTTCCTCTGTGGCTAACGTTCTCTTACACGATCGGGGCGTATTCCATTTGGTCGCTCGATGGCTTTCTGGCAACAGCTGGGATGATAGATTACTCGGGTGGATATGTTATTCATCTGTCTTCTGGTGTTGCTGGTTTCACTGCTGCATATTGGGTTAGTACATCTCGATCTTTTTGCCTAGCAACCATGCATCCTTTTAGCTTTTATATATATATATTTTATCATCTCACTGTAAGGAAATGAGTTTAAAGAATAAAATATCAGGTGGGTCCTCGTTTAACGAAAGATAGAGAAAGATTTCCCCCTAACAACATCCTCCTGATGCTGGCTGGGGCTGGCCTGCTGTGGATGGGGTGGACAGGCTTCAATGGGGGAGACCCTTATGCGGCTAGCATTGATGCATCCTTGGCTGTTATAAACACTCACATATGTGCTGCAACTAGTCTCTTGACTTGGCTCATGCTCGACATTATATTCTTCGGTAAAGCATCCGTCATCGGTGCAGTTCAAGGCATGATCACTGGCTTGGTTTGCATCACCCCGGCTGCAGGTACCTTCACTTTTCCATCACCACTTGCTTGGTTTGTCATGTCGGCTTTTTTATCGTGTAACTCGTTAAGGTCACGTTGAAACTCTCTCTTTTTTGTTGGTTTTTAGTCCTATATAGTCGGAGTGCTGATGTGGCGTCGCGTCAGCATCAACATTATGATAAAATAGGACAAAAAACCAACCAAATTGAAAGACTAAGTGTAAACTACCAAATTCTAGGACAGAGATTGGTGTAACCTTTACATTTTGTTGGTGCACGTAGGAGTTGTGCATGGATGGGCTGCCATAATAATGGGAATATGCTCGGGCTCGATCCCTTGGCTCACCATGATGGTGGTGCACAAGAAGTCCGTGCTACTCCAGAAAGTCGACGACACGATGGCTGTGTTTCACACGCATGCGGTGGCGGGGAGCCTCGGAGGGACACTCACCGGCCTCTTCGCGGACCCGAAACTATGCAACTTGTTCTATGCAAAGTATGCCAATTATGTAGGCTTGTTCTATGGCTTCCACAACGGAGACTACCACAACGGATTCAGGCAGATTGGACTTCAACTTATCGGCATCGTTTTCGTGGTCGGAGTTAATGTTGTGACCACAAGCTTGATATGTTGGGTGGTGCAGCTCGTCGTGCCTTTGAGAATGAGTGAGGAGGATATGGAGATCGGGGACGAGGCTGCTCATGGTGAAGAAGCGTACGCCATATGGGGACAGGGAGATAGGAATGAGAACTCGCGATTTTCGGCATACAACGACGTCGAAATCGGGTCGACTAAGCCTAAAGGACAAGTTGAGATGACATGAAGAAAGGGAGTGGAATGAAGGAATAAAATGTCCCTTTTGGTCTTAGCATATTGTAATGTTTTTGAATATGTCATCATGAGTACAAGTGAAAAAAAAACTAAAAAAAACTTCTTCTAATGTGACATTTTGTAGTAACGATAATGTTATCTTTTGTTAGAAATTGCAACTGACGAAATAAATGTTTAGTTTCCTCTTTTTTCAGAGAAGAAAAGAAGCAGCTACTTCGGACAAATTTTATTAAGAACAATTAAGAATCTTGACCTCCTAATAATAAAATAACTGAAAATTGAAACTTTGGAAACTCGATTTTAACAAACTCCTTGCGTTTGGTTCCATGGACCTCACCTCTCACAATTCGGCGATGGCGAATGCTTCAACTTCGATTCCACCACCGGCCAAAGGAAGGTGGAATCACCTATCCACATATGCGTCGCGCATATTTTTCTTCCTCGTCATTCTTCAGGTGCCGCTTTTCAGGTCAGGCGATCGCATATTTCAACCAAATTCCTTTCGGGTGATGAATCTTTCGTTCCAATTGATTTCAAAGGGTCTTCCTTTTTTGGCTTAAATTTCAAATTTTTCGGAATTTGGTACTGCTTTTGATGGTGGAAGAAAGATGTCTCGCTCATTGTTCTGTGGATCTATTAGATTTTATCGAAATCCAAGCCTTTCTACTTCTGCTCTGTTTCTAATCCAGTATGCTAGGGTGGTGCCTAATAGTTTTGGTTATGTATAGCGAGTACTAGGCATGTGTCGAATGCAATTGAGTTGCTTGTGCATAATTATATGCTTTGGTTCTGTTTTCTTCTTCTTAAATTGCAAATTATGTAAACAGGCAGAAAGCTTTCTTTTTATGCAGATGTTGTTATTCCATGAGTGACTACAGCATAAAGCTATTTCATTTAATTTTCTTTATAAAATGAAGTGCTGAAATTTGCTGCAATGACTTGCTCTCTGTGAATATGAAGCTGGAAACACTACTTGTTTGTTAAATTTAATTACCATTCACTGTCTTTTTTTCCTCACCTTTATGTAAGTGGTTTCTTCTTCCCATCTCCTGCACGCTCTCAGGGTTCAATGTAGATCTGGAATGTGTACAACGCCGCTTCATGTCACATCGTCGCAGTTGGTGGCTAGTGAAGTCTTTCCACTTCCAGTGATAAAGGGCCTTCTTTATCCGGGAGCCATTGTCAACGGTCTCATCAGTAACATGACCGTGCCAAGATGGAATAATCTGCTAAACTTCTATAACTTGACCGACATTAAGGAGGCCTCTGCAGTAACTGATCTACAGCGTTTGGAGGTTTGGCTTTGGCTTCTCTTTTCCCACATCTCTATCATTTCTTCTATCATAGCTTTATGTGATTGGAAGTTCTTTTTCTATTAAACATCAGATTGAGCATGCTTCCATGGTAACAAAAGTAACTTTCTTGGAGTCTATCCACACTTCATCGTTATCATCTGATATTTGCCATTATATATAAGATGCATGTACATTATTCTTCACAATAACCAATGTTTTTACCGTCGTAAATTTGATTTCAGCGCACGGACTATTTCTTTGCTTTTCTCCCAAACATTCGCTTGTCGTGATTGAAAGATTGTCTAATTTTTGATCAGGTTCTTGCGGGAAGTTACTTCAGCGTGGCTGGTTCGCTGATTGGTGTTATAAAACCAGGAAGGATGAGCATGTTCGGAACACTTCTTGTCGTGTGGGGTCTTGTTAAAGAAGGGATTCTTGGAAAGCAAGCAAGCCCAGATCCAACAAAGTCTGTTTTTGTGTACCCAACAATGTTAATAGCCTTGGTCTGTTCCTTCTTGTCTGTCAAATACGATTTGAAAAAGGTGGCGAGAAGTTCCCCTACTCGACCTGTCGTTAAGCCTCTGAAAAGCTCTTCAAAATCCAAATTGAAATGATCTGTAGATGCAACAAGTAAGGCAACAGTAGGAAATTTTCTCTCTTAAAGAAGGGTCAGATCTGGGTACTCAGATTCCCTCAAGGTGCCTTGAGCCCATCAGTGGGACATGTATCGCTAGGAATGTATCAGTTGTTGACATTTACTTTCTCTGAGTTCACGAACTTGTAACTGGATTGGTTTTATGTTAATTAGGAAGTAAGTCTGTCATTCCAGAAACAATTATCAATGCTTCTGATTCAAAATTGTGGTGTAACTTGTATTCTCTCCTGTTCCGGTCATGGAATAGATGGAAGTAAATCAAAAAATAGATTTTTGTTCAAGAATGAAACGTTATTGGAATTGTTTTATGTTAATTAGGAAGTAAGTCTGTCATTCCAGAACAATTATTTATGTGTGATACTGGGGAAAGATCTTATACTTGGCCTTCTACTTTATTGACATAGGAAGTGGTACACAACCCTTTTATCCTTATTGAACTGTTTGGTGATTCTTAATTAGTCGGATACAATAAGGCTTCTCTTGGCATGAGCTTGTCCTATCCCTTCATTTGAATATTCAGAGGCTTGATTTGACCACCATCTGTCATGCAAAACCAATATTCTTAAATTGCACCAGTTCCCTAGAGCAGGTCATAGACTTAGATGCCATCTTCTGGCCTTTTTTGTTGTTTTTAGCTTGGGAACATGTGTGTTTTGATTCCTGTCAACAGTATATATTAATTGAAACCAAGATCAACCTGTATAGTTAAGATGGCAGGTTTGAAGAGGTCTGCAAGATCATTTAGAAGGCAAGGCTCATCGGGATTAGTGTGGGATGATGATGAGCTAGCAGCTGGATTTTATCAATTTGTGCAGACAGAAGGAAAGTTGGGTGAACTAAGGCACTGTCATAGTCTCGGTGGAGACTCCTGTGGTGCGACGCCGGCGGATCAAGGCAGTTTGAAGGCGGCACCGCATGTTTACAGCCGTAGCGTATCGGCCCCAATCACAAACCCAAGATTGCCCAAATTTGTTAGAAAAGTTTTATTTGCTGGGTTCTTCGGAAAACCTCCGAAATCCGGTGAACATGCCAAGTGAAAAGTTACATTAGCTTTAACAAAAACCAGAATTCTGAAGTATAATTGATTGTGAATGTAAGAAGGCTATGTTGGTATAAATTTCCGTTCACTTTTTTATGATTTATTTGTATCATTCAAATCATATAATATATTATGCACGCCGTGGTATTCGGGTTACTTTTCAGTTTACTTGAAGTCATAAATGGCTTCATAAAATTGAATTACTAAATCTTTGATATAATCCTAGCTCTAATTGGTTAAGTTTTAATCCGATTCCCGGACATTATCCAATGTTTTCAGATTTAACTGATATTAAAATAGTTAAAACATTTGTGAGCTAATGAAATTTAGTCATCTAATAATACATTATGAAAGTAATATGAATATATATTGACTCTCAGAGAACATAATCTCTAGTGGTGTATGATATTCAATATGAAATAATGGTATCACTGGGTATTCAGATACGAGCCAACCAATTTCCAATAACCGAACAGAAAATAATTAAAAAATATATTTTTAAGATAAAATGGAGTCTATGAGAGAAATTTTATTAGTTGCCAAATCCAATGTAGCAGCACAATGCATAATGGACCCTATTAATAAATTTGACCCATATAAATATAAATATTTTATATAAATATACTAAACTAACATATTCTTAAAATTAAAAGGTTTTCCGATATTTTTAGAAATATAATCGAATATCTGGACGGTTTATCCGGTTCATGAATAAATGCACTCCCTTAGATAAAAATTAGACAATAAATTTTCCATATTTTTAGTTCATTATAACAAAAAGTATAGAAGTCAATTATTCATATATGTGCCTAATTTAAATTTAAGTAAATGGTAATAATTGATAATAAATATATTTTAGGGGGCAAAAATGAAATTGTGGCCCTCCAGACAGAGTGCGGGGGGTACTAGGATTTGGACACAAGTGAACTAGGAGCACTTTTTGTGGTCCCAAATTCTACTTCAGCCTATACAGTCCGATCACACTTAGATCCAACGGCTCATATTCATCCACGATGCCGACCGATTCGCCTTTGATTAATTCAACACGTTATGGCTCAGAACACTTCCACGTTACCGAATCCAAATCCGTTAGATCGGAAAACGATCCAACGGCCTACGTGGCAGCACCCATTACTCATCTAGTCATCTTCTTCTCTCTATGAGACTATGACTCTATGCTGTATTGGAAACATTAGAGTCCCGCTCTTTTCGCTTCTGACACCTACATATCTGTTTTTCTAAGTTCTCTACCTTTCTCCCTCTACAACATTTCGGTTTCTCTCTCTACATTCTATCTTTGTCTTTTTTTTTTATCTGGATTGGTGTTCTGCAGTGAGGGGAGGGAGATGCAGGAGCAAGCTACGAGTTCTATTGCGGCTAACTCATTACCTTCGAGTAGCGAGAGATCTTCTAGCTCTGCTCTGAATGTTGAAGTCAAAGAAGGTTGTTGATCGTGTTTAATCTTTGGTGTTTATTGGTTCTAAAATCTTTACATCGTATGACCCACTTGTCAAGATTGCGGCTTTTTATTGGTTTTTACAATATGGGAAGAGTTTTTGTACTTTTGGGTCCATCATATTGGCTGACCACAGATCATGAGCTGAAATTGTCTTAAAAAAAATGGTTATCCCTGTGTGGATATCACCTACATTTCTAAGTTTACACTTCCTTTAGATATGTATGACTAACGCGTGCAGAATCGTTAGTTTCTTTTAAGTATGTTGTACTTCTGGTTATGGGATGGATTCAGATTCATTTAAAGTCTTATTCTGATTCTGAGAATCTGAAGCCTGTTATTATTGTAATATTTGAGAAGCTGGCGCTGCAAGGAAACGTTTTTTTTTTTCTTGCATATTGCACGGTGTTTATATTCTGTTGAACTTGATGAAGGAATGGAGAGCGATGATGAGATAAGAAGAGTGCCGGAAATGGGTGGCGAGGCAGCTGGTCTGATGGCTTCCGGTGGTGGTTCAGTTGGCGGACCGGTCCAGCAGTCGACGAGCGGTTCAAGAAGGAGAGGAAGAAGTCCGGCCGACAAAGAGAACAAGAGGTTAAAAAGGTGCATTGATTCGGGCCAATCCTTGTCCGATCAAATCACTCCCCTTCACTACTGATTCCCACTAAAGTATTTGAAGCCCGCTTTGAGCTTGCATCAATCACTTGTGATTATTGATCGTAAGCATACGATTGCCATGTGATTTTGTTTCGTTTTCCTAGGTTGTTGAGGAACAGAGTATCAGCTCAGCAGGCAAGGGAGAGGAAGAAGGCATACTTGATTGATCTGGAGGGACGGGTGAAAGAGTTGGAAACCAAGAATGCTGAGCTTGAGGAAAGGCTTTCCACTTTGCAAAATGAGAACCAAATGCTTAGACAGGTTAATTTCGATCTCGTGTTCTGAAATTCTTGTGTTTTATTATGTAAAAAAAATAATAATGTATGTGGTGCTGCTTGGTATTTGTTACCGTGGGTGGCCCCTTGAGAGTATCTACACTCATTCTCTGGTGATGATGGTTTTTAAGAATTCAGGTTACTTGCAGTTCACCTGTGCTTTATATAATTGCAAGGAGTAATACGGAATGTTTGTGGATTCACTTGGCTTTACTTTTTCATCTTCATAGTTACTTAATGACTCATGTTAAGATTTCATGAGTACTATTTTAAACCTTAAGCTTGACAACAGTACCCAAACCTAAATGACCAGTATTATAGGTTGGTTGATCCCCTAACTCATTTGTCGCTCCGCTGCTTGTAAAGCCCTTATTTGACATCCCCTACACCTTGAAGCCCATGATGGCCCGCCCTGGACTCAGCATCAGGTGTGAACACGAGCCACATTATTAGAACTAACCCGTTGAAGGCGCTTTTTCTTATCATTTCTTTTCATCATGGCGAGTTTCAGTGAGAACACCTTTACTAGGTTAGAAAAGCCGTGAGGAGAGTGTATACACAATAGATTAATCATATAGGTTGAAGAGTTTGTCGAACGTTGTAGTCACTCCACAAGTTTTTGTAGAAACGTGGATCATTTCATAGCACATGTGATTTTGTCCATGGTAGCATGACTAATATAGCGTGACATTATGGCTGGCATCGAAGAAATTTAAGTGTATTTGTGGTGGACTTTATAACTTACTTTTTTCTTTTTCCAATTGATAGCTAGGTCCGTAGGTCTCAGGATCCGTTTGTGTAGATACCTTGGTGCAGATAACTTGTATGTGTGCTCTCTTCGAACATCGACTCAGAGTTTTTGTAAGACTATCACATGTCTATGAATGGCATTCCACTCTCTCAGATCTGAGAATCCAGCTATACTCTAGTAATTTCAAGTTTTCTTGAATTCCAAGTAAAACTCCTTCAACAGTCATGGGTGGATTTTGAGGAGAAGAGGGCGTCTTATACTTTTTCGCCTCATTTATAGCAATTCCTGACTAGTGAATAACTCACTAATCTTTCTAGGATTTGCTTTCCTTGATAGCATTTTGATCAAGGATGGATGTTTGACAAAAAGATATCTGTTTTTCCAAAAAAGAAGAGCCTTACCTGGGTTTTATTTATATCTTGAAACGATGGTTTGGTAGTAGGATTAGTACTTTGCACTCAAACTGACCGCTAAAATTTGATTTGAAATCCTTGGATTGGCTGTGGTTCAGCTTCATATCAGAATCTGATTGTATAGAATGGTAACTATGTATCGCTGATCGATATCTATGATATGTTGTATTGACGTCTACATGTAACGACATGTCAACACTTAATTTTTATGACTACAGATACTTAAGAATACCACCGCAGCAGGCTCGCAGGAGGGCAGAAAGTAGATTGTTCTTCGGAGCTTCAAGGAAAAGAGACCTGTGTGCTGTTCAAATCTTTTCTTTCTCACTGGTTGATGATTTTAATGTAGTGTGAAGATGGAGAGAGATTAATCATGACGGTGAATGAGGAGATGATCTAGGGATGTGGACTAGTTTGCTTGTTTTTTTATTAACTCATAATCCATATTTTCTCTACTTTGATCATATATCTGAAAAATCTTGTGTTCTAGATCTGTCCTTCAGGTTGCAGAGGATTTAAAACAAATTCTCTTTTAGGAATTTTAATAGGATTGAATTATTGCACATAGGATGTATTGTTTTATTTGTAACAAGTTGTATTGTTATGCCAAAAGGATGAAATTACTGGTGCTATTGGGCATATGGTTTAGGTAAACAAATAAACAGGTGTGTAAGAGTTTGGACAACTAACTAAATCATGTGTAATAGAAATAAAAGGATTTGGATCGTTCAAACAAAATCCCGAGGTTGATATTCATCTATGAAAAAGATCAATTAGCTCTCGAAATATTGTGGACAATGATTTGTTAGTACCTAAAAACTATGTATAAACTACCAATCGATTGTAAAGAACCCCTTATGGTTTATAATCGATCAAAGTGTGGTATTGAAATGGCACCTACAAGGTTCACTTTGAGACATAATTATTGTTGAGTTAAGTGTATATGAGTGAGATAAATATTGTGATTGGTGATCTCCTCGAAAGATCACATACGTTAAGCTGTTGACGTTACGTCGCCTGATCTGGTTCACCAGATGGGTTGGAAAAGTGATATCATATCTTAACGGGTAATACCATCTCTATCGGAGATATGGTCGACGGTAGGACAAGAGGTAAGACTGATTTATAAGAGAAATTAGATAGCACCAACAGTTAGACACGCACTATCCTCAGGTTTATTGGTCTAATGTCCCAATCCCAATGTAAACAATAGTTGCACTCCGCGCTGTCGTATTATATGAAAATAAAGTTACATGTTGATTAATAGTTATAATTTTCGGTTAGTGACAAACGCTTATTCTACTAATGATGATAAAGATAAAATGGTTATATGGTCAAAATTATAAGTTCAACTAAGTTTAAATAATTTAATAAGAAAATAGAAGCTAGCATATTCATTCCCAACATAATCTGGTTTGATAAAGCCCTACATAATGAGACTAGACTGAACAAAAATAAAGTAAAATGAGACTCGCGTAGAATTTTTTGAAGAACAAAAATAAAAAAAAAAAATCTTAAACAACCAAACACCGACAGCTCTTATAATCATACATCATTGCCTAAACTAATACAAGATGACAATTGTTATTAGTTAGTATGAAAATAATGGTTCTACATTGAGTGTGACTTCCTAACCAAAAAAGGAGAAGATTGACTTTTTTTTTTATTTTTATAAATACTACACATTGAAAAAATCTTGCATTCCCAATTTTGTATTTTTTTTTGTTTGTAAAAATAAAAGGAGTATAATGGATTTTCAAAAGGATATTTAATATTTCCACAAGATTTTGTAAAATATTAATGCACAAATTAACTTTTTATCATTACACAAATGAATGGTTTTTGTAAGAGATATTGTATGCATTCATACGTGTGTGTATATTATTTTTACGAGGAAGGAAACTAATTTACTTAATTTTAATGGGAGGATTAACGTGAAAAGCAGGGGCATTTCAGTAATAAAGAAGAAACAAAGCAATAGAGTCCACCGACAGCTTCGTGGAGGGAGGGTGACCGGCAACAACCAGTTGCAACCAAGTACAGTCTGTCCACAACCAGTCATGGGTTGGAATATATAATGGTACAACTTTCAATATGACAAGGATAATATGTTTCAATCAAATTCATGGTAACACTTAAAATGATCAACTTTAAAGTGCATCGAATTTAAATACTTATGTACCTTTTTAGAAAGTTTCTAGGGTTTAGGATTTAGGGTTTAGGGCATGACATTTCTATGGACTGCTCTAAGCTGTAATCACTATTCTCAACGATGAACAGTATCTCTAATATCTCTGAGTTGCTCGTCTAAGGTGATCTACTTCTCTCAAAATCTGTTCTTAGTTGTACTGCTCTTGATCTCTGAATTGAAACACTCTGAACCGATCTTATACGAAGCTCCGTCTGATCTGATTCTTCTCAGCTGAACTCTTCTTTTTCTCTTATACTGCATAGTTCTATAGCTTTCAGCTTGGCTCTGATCTGATCTGAATCCAGCTTAGCCTGCGCAATCACGTAAACTGTTAGATACAAAATAACAAGTTTTGTGTTCATCAAAATTAAGATCGGATCTGTTACACAGATCCAACACATGGCTATCGAATCCGTAACAACTCTCAATTTATCAATGGTCGTTGATTCGATTGTGATATTTGAGATGAAAATACCGTACTGTATGATAACCGTGACCGACTGCTTCTTATAGTCACTATCATTAATACCTAGAGGATCATGAAGTCGTGTTGCTAGATGATTTACCATGATCCGATGAGTATGTCGGAAAATGTGTTTTCCGAGTCACAAGAAGTTGTGACCCCACGGTTAGCTGTATCCTTGAACCGTTGAGGGTCACTCAAGTATTGGTTTTACAATTTCTGTACGAATATGAAGCTCAAAGTGTTGAGCATGGTGAAAGGGAAAATATGTTTCAATCAAATTCATGGTAACACTTAAAATGATCAACTTTACGAAAATCTCATTTTTAGTCCAGAAGCATGTAACGTTGGTTCTATTATACGGATAGAGAAATATACATAGTCGAACATAAGTAAAATAAGAAAACGATTTCATTCGTTTGAAATTTTCCCGAAGAAGCTAATCATATGTTCATCTTTCCATTGAAATAATAGGGTTGTTATGCTCGTTGCTAAACTTGTTGAATAGATAATAACCAAGATATGTTTTTTTACCCCTGTTTAAATCGATCATCAAAGTTAGGTCAAAAATTAACATATCAAGAAAAGAACTTGTGATATTAGATGTTAAAATCTTATCAAAAATTTAAAAAAGGGTGCAAAATTATGTCAAATTATTTACTAAACTTATATAACCGATTCCTATTTCTAACCATCTTCAGACCTAGTTTTCTTCAGTGTTTTTCGTTTTTTTTTCCATTTGATTTCTTATTCTTTGTTCTGCTTTTTTCATAATTTTTAAGATTCAAATTTCAATTAGGAAAATGGGTCTTAAAAACTCAGACAAGTTCCACACATTAATAATAAACTAATGAATTACAACATTTTATTATGAAGAAAAGGATGTCCTAACCACACCTGTAACTAATAAGTAACAACATAATGTGACGTCTAAAGTAGACGTTAAAAAATATTAAAGAATTAATTTTTCATTTAGATTATATATATACATACAATATATGTACTTGTAGTGTAGCCGACAGAAGAGCACCGTCTACCGGTTCAGCTGGTAACTAAACCTTCCGTTATTATATTACACGAGAAATTAGAGAAAAGGACACAGCAAATGAAGGAGAAGTAGAGAGATAGAGTGAGAGATGGCCGATTGATTCAGCCTAAGAATCTCTCTTTTACTGCCTTTTCTCTCCATTTCTTCGCTCAATATCAGTTCGTTAACTCTGATTCCCATTTTCGGCTGAAGATTCTTTTCTTTTCTTTTTTTAACTAATTTGTTGGTATACTAGAGAAATAATGGAGGCGAGTGCTGGAATGGTGGCTGGATCTCACAAGAGAAACGAGCTTGTTAGAATTCGCCATGATTCTGATAGTGGGGTATGTTTTTCTTTTTCGTACATGCATTTAGATTTTTTTTTTGTCTTTTGACCTCTTCTGTTTTGATGAGTGGTGGTGGTGTTGGATCTGAGGTAAATGTTGAATTGGGACTTCGATCTTGGCACGGGGTATATAATTGGCTTGTGGCTGATTTCTGGGTCTTGTAGGAATTCGCTTCACTTTAATTTATTTGATAATTGATTTTAGTTGTGATTTGCTGGTGATCAGCTGAATGTGCAATCCTTCTTTCTGATTTTGAACGATCCATTGACTCACTCCAGTTTAGTGTTGCCCTCTTACCAAAATTACTAAAATTGGAGGTCTAAAGGGGTTTATTTGAGCGATGGGCTCAAATGAATTTACTGGCTCTGGATTTGATCTGGTTATCCTTTGCTTGTCTCAGTAAAAATTCTGTTATTAATCAGTGTGGTAATCATGCAATTTGCAGCCGAAGCCCCTGAAGAATTTGAATGGCCAGATATGCCAGATTTGTGGAGATACTGTTGGACTGACTGCCAATGGCGATGTCTTTGTTGCTTGCAATGAATGTGCATTTCCAGTTTGCAGAGCTTGTTATGAATATGAACGAAAAGATGGAAACCAGGCATGCCCCCAGTGCAAGACTCGGTACAAGAGACACAAAGGCTAGTGTCCTCCACAGATTTCTTTGCGTGGTGGCTACTTATATGCTGGACCTTGGTTAACATATGGATTGTTCATCTTTCAGGGAGCCCACGAGTAGACGGTGACGATGATGATGAGGATGATGATGATTTGGAAAACGAATTCCTTTACTCTCAAGGAAATAATAAAGCTAGATCTCAGTGGCAGGGAGATGATGCCGATTTATCTGCATCTTCCAGACGTGAGGCTCATCAACCAATACGTCTGCTTACCAATGGACAGCCAGTAAGTTAAAATTGGGAAGTATTTTGTTTGCTAGACTTCAGGATTGTTGTACATGAGTTTCTTAATTTGCCTACCCAGATCTAGAGCAATGCAGTTATTTTTATCAATTTTTAACTTGGTTGGCAGGTCTCTGGCGAGATTCCCGCATCTATGCTCGACACTCAATCTGTGAGAAGTACGTCTGGACCTTTGGGCCCTGGAGACCGTGTTCACTCCCTTCCTTATGTTGACCCCCAGCAACCAGGTACTTGCCTATGAAGATGCATTTTAGTTTATCATTCTTTCATAGGTCATATTTTCGCTTCGCGCTGATGGTGTTATCGATTTATGTAGTTCCTGTGAGAATTGTTGACCCTTCAAAGGACTTGAATTCTTATGGACTTGGGAGTGTTGACTGGAAGGAGAGAGTGGAAGGTTGGAAGATAAAACAGGAGAAAAATATGGGGCAGATGGCCAACCGATACAGTGAAGGAAAAGGAGATATTGAAGGGACTGGGTCAAATGGAGAAGAACTACAAATGTAAGCATCTTTACTTTCAGTTTTTATTTTAATCATACTTTGATATATAAACATTAATGACTGATAGCTACTGTATCATAAACCACAACTAAATTGCAGCTTTATATAATCTAGGTCATGTTGTTACTTTCGTGAACAGTCCTGTTACCGTATCAATAGGGACCTCTGATAGTTTGTATTGATGACAGGGCTGATGATGCTCGCCAACCTATGAGCCGAATCGTGCCGATTTCTTCTTCTCATCTCACTCCTTATCGAGTCATAATTGTACTTCGGTTGATAATCTTAGGCTTTTTCTTGCAATACCGGTGTACTCATCCAGTGAAGGATGCTTATCCTTTGTGGTTAACATCAGTCATCTGTGAGGTTTGGTTTGCATTTTCATGGCTTCTCGATCAGTTTCCAAAATGGTACCCCATAAACCGTGAGACATACCTTGACAGACTTGCAGTAAGGTTGGTGAATTTCTTTAATTCTCACAGTTAAGCCCTTCATTTCTGAGACGAAATGATTCATTGGGTTTAAATTCTTCACTCAAAATTTTTATTATGTTTGCAGATATGATAGAGATGGTGAGCCCTCCCAGTTAGCACCTATTGATATATTTGTGAGTACAGTGGATCCCATGAAGGAGCCTCCTCTTATTACTGCCAACACTGTGCTGTCCATCCTTGCCGTGGATTACCCTGTCGACAAAGTCTCTTGTTATGTTTCTGATGATGGTGCAGCTATGCTGACCTTTGAAGCACTCTCTGAAACTGCGGAATTTGCCAGGAAATGGGTACCTTTCTGCAAGAAGCACAACATTGAACCCAGGGCCCCTGAATTTTATTTTGCTCAGAAGATTGATTACCTGAAGGACAAGATCCAGCCTTCCTTTGTGAAAGAGCGCAGAGCAATGAAGGTGAATTTTAAATATGGTGAATAATCATATGTTTTTAGTTATCTACTTTACCTTTTTATCCTTGTACATCAGTTCACTTCCTCTTCATCTTACTTTGACCGTCTTAGTTTTCCATCATGCATTTTGAGAATTAGCTGAAACATTGCTTAAAGCTTGTTTAATTAAATACATTTAAAACAGTAAAGTTGTACAGTTCAATCTAAGTGTCTCGAGTTAGACTTTTCCCTGGGGACTAGTAGTTGAACTTATCTGTGAAAGTGTCAAGACATATTAATTTCATATACATACACTGGTGAAGAATGTTTCGAGATCAGACGAAAAGTGGTTAATATGTGGAGTGAATTATACAAACTATTTTGCAATCAAAGTGCATATAGATAAACATCATCAACAAAAATATTTTACGATCAGTACGCACAAGTATAACTGTCACTATGGTATAAAAACTCGTGTAGTCTCATCTGATGAGGCAGTAAACTAAAGAAAATGTAGCATCACTGTATTCACAACATTTTTTTGCAGAGGGAATATGAAGAATTTAAGGTACGCATCAATGCTCTTGTTGCCAAGGCTCAAAAAATGCCTGAAGAAGGATGGACAATGCAAGATGGAACTTCTTGGCCAGGGAATAACACTCGGGATCATCCGGGAATGATCCAGGTATTTTTTATTTCAAATGTTCTTTTGCATCTGGTTATACTTTTACTATTTATTGTGTTCTACTTCTCCTCACTTTTATTTATTAACAGGTGTTTCTGGGACATAGTGGGGGCCTTGATACTGATGGAAATGAGCTTCCTCGGTTGGTTTATGTTTCCCGTGAGAAGCGTCCAGGATTTCAACATCACAAGAAAGCTGGAGCAATGAATGCTTTGGTAGGTTATTTATTTTGTTAGGGTGCACATTGTGAGTGAACCTGACTTCAAACATATAGCAGTCGCGCTCTTTTGGTGCCATATAATTAGGTCTCAAATTAATCTGTATGTGCTGTAGTGTATGTATTTAAGCCTATATGAAGAGGCTTCTTACAAATGAAAGGCTAAATCTTGCTTTTTTTAATTCCATTGTTTGTCTTTTGTTTTGGTTCTAGGTAATTTTAAGTTGTTACTGAACTTTTTTTACAAAATGTTTATTGTGGCTTCAGATCCGTGTCTCTGCTGTCCTCACGAACGGAGCATATCTTTTGAATGTTGATTGTGATCACTACTTCAACAACAGCAAGGCTCTTAAAGAAGCGATGTGTTTTATGATGGATCCCGCATATGGAAAAAAGACTTGCTATGTGCAGTTTCCTCAGCGGTTTGATGGCATAGATTTGCACGATAGATATGCTAACCGCAATATTGTCTTTTTCGATGTAGGTCTCACGTAACTTTGTTACTACTTAGATATCTCTCTTGTCCTTTCTTTTTAACATTTAAATGTTTTCCAACTGCAGATCAACTTGAAAGGGTTAGATGGTCTTCAAGGCCCTGTTTATGTGGGAACTGGATGTTGCTTTAATCGACAAGCTCTTTATGGATACGATCCAGTCCTAACAGAAGAAGACTTGCAACCAAATATTATTGTCAGAAGCTGTTGTGGATCAAGGAAGAAGGGCAGGAGAGCCAATAAAAAGTACATTGATAAGAACCGAGCTTTAAAAAGAACTGAATCCACCATTCCTATCTTTAATGTGGAGGACATGGAAGATGGCGTGGAAGGTATTTGCCTATAAATTTTGATAGTTTTATTTAACATAACACATATTTTAATATTGTTATTGAAGTACTGTTCCCTATGAATTGGAGTATTTGGCCCTGGCGCAGAACTTACCCAGTAGTTATTACAGTCAATTTGGAGCAATTCTAGAAAAAGTCAACTGTGTGAAAAAGGAAAAAGAAAAAAGAAAAAAAGAACTTTCATTCAACTCTTTTGTCAACAAAATGCTGGTTTTGAACTGTCTTTTTTTGTGTGTTTAATTCCTATAGCTATACTTATACCAGTGATACTTGTAAAGGCAGTGGCTAAGCATTACTCGTCTTGGACAGGATACGATGATGAGAAGTCGCTTCTTATGTCTCAGAAGAGCTTGGAGAAAAGATTTGGTCAATCTCCTGTTTTCATTGCTGCAACCTTTATGGAACACGGTGGCATTCCACCATCAACAAATCCTGCCACTCTTTTGAAAGAAGCAATTCATGTTATTAGCTGTGGTTATGAAGATAAAACAGAATGGGGCAAAGAGGTAATGTGAATATATGATATGGTTTTACTTTCTTTTTATTATTCCCCATCTTTTTATGCCCTATAATGATATATTTGTCCTTTATCTATAATATTTACCTTTGTTACAAAAACTCAGTTCATTTTATGACTATCATATCAGATTGGGTGGATATATGGTTCTGTCACAGAGGATATTTTGACTGGGTTCAAAATGCATGCTCGAGGATGGATCTCCATTTATTGTATGCCTCCTCGTCCAGCATTCAAGGGGTCTGCTCCCATTAATCTGTCAGATCGTTTGAACCAGGTCCTTAGGTGGGCTCTCGGATCCATAGAAATTCTTCTAAGCAGGCATTGTCCTATATGGTATGGCTACACTGGGAAATTGCAGCTATTAGAGAGACTGGCTTATATTAACACCATTGTTTATCCACTCACCTCTATTCCATTGATCGCCTATTGCATTCTTCCTGCTATCTGTCTTCTCACTAACAAATTTATCATTCCAGAGGTGAGATGCAATATCACTTTTGTGCTTTTCTTCCTGAGTTATGTGATTCTAACACCAATCTTGTGCAGATAAGCAATTTTGCCAGCATGTGGTTCATTCTTCTCTTTGTCTCCATTTTTGCTACTGGCATACTAGAAATGAGGTGGGGTGGTGTTACTGTTGAGGACTGGTGGAGGAACGAGCAATTTTGGGTCATTGGTGGAACATCAGCTCATCTCTTTGCTGTATTTCAAGGTCTTTTAAAAGTCCTCGCAGGAATTGACACCAATTTCACTGTGACTTCAAAAGCATCTGATGAAGATGGAGATTTTGCCGAGCTTTATGTGTTTAAATGGACATCCCTCCTCGTACCTCCTACCACTGTTCTTTTTATAAATTTGGTCGGTATTGTGGCTGGCGTTTCATATGCTATCAACAGTGGATATCAGTCATGGGGTCCCCTTTTTGGGAAACTATTCTTTGCTATATGGGTTATTGTCCACTTGTATCCTTTCCTGAAAGGTTTGTTGGGCAGGCAAAACCGCACACCAACAATCGTCATTGTTTGGTCTGTTCTACTTGCGTCAATTTTCTCTCTACTTTGGGTGCGAATTGACCCCTTCACATCTGAGGCTACAAAGAGAGCTGCACAAGGTCAATGTGGTATCAACTGTTAAAAAGAATGTTTCTCTGGAATGCCATCTTGTAAGATCATCTCCACCAGATACCTGCATTTCGTGTGTATAGACAGAAAAGTAAAGGGACAAAGGGTAATGTTGAAAATTACCTCCTTAAACTGTGTTGTGCCATTTCTATTTAGTGTCTAAATGAGGTGATGGATATATCAAACACCGAAATTCCATGTGAGTTACAATACATAACCATACTTGTATACGCTATGTAGTGAGCACTTGCGCCGCTGCAGCCCTTGTCCCAGTACAGAGTTTTTACAAACTTGTTATTTGTTATTTTTGGCCAAAAAAATGCTTGATCTGTGCAGTTTTTTAAAGAAAAGTTGAATAACTTGATTTTATCTTAAAACCCATCCTTTCCTGGTATCAACACCACTACTGTCAAATGGAATAAAGGGGAAAACGAAACATAACCAGAACATAAAAATTCCTGGTGCAACAGAATGGTGTCCCAAATTATCAAACATCAGTCTCCACCAAATCTGAGATTACAGCTAAAATGCGTGCAGAATTATGTTTTATAGTAATACTTGAAACATAAAAAAAAGAACAGAAACAGAAAGGATGTGGCTGTTATCAAAAGGTGGAAAGAACAAGGGTGGGTTAAGGTATGACCAAAACAAAAGGGCAAGACCAAAAGCCATCCAGGTCTCAGACTCAAAATTTTGGTGTTTCTGGTATCAGAAAAATGACACAACATTCATAAAATCAACTCGAAAAAATCTGTATCCGGCTTTTAGCTTTGGTTATTCATGAAGAGCTCTTCCTACTCGTCCTCCTCATTCTCTACCAAAATTTTCTTGCACGCTTCATAACACATGAAAGATATCCCAGCTGCAGGCACCAACTTCAAGCAGCTCGGGCCGAGCCCTTTGTACAAACCTTTAATGCCGTCTTGTTCAAGTATGCTGGCAAGAGCATGAAGCACGTTCCTATATACTTGCCTCCCACTGACAGCACCAACCTGCATGTGCTTACGAGCAACTTCAAGAGGGAAGGTAGCAGTACTTGATACAGCACCAGCTGCTGATCCAATCAACAGTGTTTCAATATTTCCAATCTTCTCCTGTTTGGAAATCTTTCTATAGGCTTTCCGTAGCGAGTCATACGCACAGTAGTTGGCAGCAGCATATGGAATAACTCCAATGACACTGGGCCAAAGACCTCTATAGAGCTCTCCAGGTCCACCCTCTTGCAATATTTTGACAAATGCGTCAAGCAGACCATTGTAGACTCCTCTCTGCAATATGGAACAGGCCATTAAGGAGTTAATAGAAATTAAAAAGAACAGGAAAAGTTTGGTTCCTTCCTACCTGAATGGTCAATCGTGTCTTGACTAACTCAAGGGGATAAGTTAAAAGAGTTGAGCTAACTCCAGCACAGGCTCCTGCCACCAATGAAGGAGGGATAGGCAATTTGAATTGTTCTCCAGGTCTTGAAGATAAATTCTTGTTGACGGTATCATAAACAAATAACTGCAGTGAAAAAAACAGGGGGGTAAAATGCAATAGAAGGGTAAATACAAGTATTTTCTATATATAAATATTTATTGTTCTGATTTTCATGAGTAGTCTGTTATACTAGTCAAATAAGCAATGCTTTGCAGGCGATGGGAGTTTTAGTCATAGCTTCTTGGCACAAGACCACAACAACTAACGATGGAAGCATATAAATGAATTACAGCTTAAACTTAAAGCCATATGCCAACGTAAAAGAATCAAAGGTCAAATATCAGCAAATCACACCAGGAAAAAATGGAAGAAGAGGAAAAGGATGTCGAATGGGCAGTCACACTTTGATTAGAAAAAAAACTAGGCTTCTAAATGAACATTGAAATTCCAAGCATCCATAATTAAAATCATCTGTTTATTGCCCAATTATTCCCGTTTTATATGCAGAATTATCCAAAGACAATCATGGCACCTAGCATTGGGACTAGGAGAGTAGAATAACGAGCAATGCAATATGGACAATTGGTGGTACACGGGGAAGTGGACATGGTGGTAGTTCAGTGGATGGTAACACAGGCCTCAAAAGGTATTGCTTTTCTTTTCTTAACAACATCAGATAGTTCCTACGAGATAAAGTCCCACGGTGCTCACCAAAAAAGATCAGTTAATAGCCATGGTCTACAGAGTTCTTGTTTCTGACCATTCTATACAAGTGATATGCTGTTTTAGACAACACCAGATAGACCAATCATGGTCATCGGTATTCTGTTTAGTCTTGATCATCAAACATCACAAGATCATAGCAAATAAAAGCCACAAACAAGTTACAAGGCATATGAGACGCTCCTTCAGTGCTCAAGCTCAAAAACAAATCTACAAAAGCACAAACAAAGCAGCAAGCGGCAAACACAAACCCATTTACTTGCTAGACAAAATAGATAAAATCTTCACAGCAATATAAGGGAAAGGTGTCCAGCTAACTACTAAATGTTTGAAATCTAAAAGAATAAACTAAACAAGCCAGCACAGAATAAAGAAAAAAGCCATTAACTAGAAAGGATATCACACGTGCAAACAAAATAAAAGAAAGATGAGAACCGAAACAATCACACTTTTACCTCAACGGCCTTGCTAGGTGCAACTCGAATCACATTAACGAAATTGCCCTTAAACAATCCAGTCCATCCATCTGCTTGCAAAATATTGTGGAACACCTCCGAAGTTGAATGGCCACTACTGCCCACCATCAGGTGAGTCCTAATAGTTTCGAGTGGAGCCACCGCGGTCCTCGATACTGCCCCAGCTATTCCACCGCTCAATAACCTTCTCAACGAGGGATTCTCAATCTTAAGTTTAAGCCTAGCTCCATGTTTCTTCTTCTTCGTCACCCCCTTTTCCTCCTCCCGCCCACCTAAAATCTTAAACCCCTCAGGCAACGGAACATACTTCACAAACAAATCGGCATACGGTAATTTGAAACCCCCATTTTCATTGTTTCCCATTTGCCCCACAGAAGCAAAGAGGCCCCCACCAGGGTAAAAGTTGCCATCTTGGATATTCCATTGGAGACCCAAATGAGAATTAAATAGAGACCCATTGTTCCTCACCTCCAATGCTTGCATTTTTTCTATCCCACCCATCATCCAACACCTCCCAAAAAACGCCCCACTGTACTGCAACAGTTCGAGGGCGCCCCTTTTTAATATTATTCCCCAACTAAATTTTCCCTCTTGAGGGGAGATTGCCGACTCAGAATCAAAATCCTGAACTTTAAAAGATTTTCAAGTCTCCAGGAAATATGGGAAAGCTAAATCAACAAATGCTTCGATATTGGATAGAACCAACTTTCTCGGAATAAATTATGCGACAAGACTAAGAAATATATTTTTTTCCCCAAATCATTTACTGTAAGATTTATCAGTCGAAAGAGAAGAGGCGGATAAATCAATGGGGAAGGAGAAAGGACGCACCTTTTACTCGCCCTCTCGGACCCCGGGATGGAATCGAAATAACGAGAAACAAAGCAACCAGCTGATACCAGAAATGACAAGTGCCCGTATGAAGATACCGTTTTGGTTTGGTTTTGTTCTTGTTTTTCATTTTTTTCCTTATTTAAATTTATTTTTTCCGAAAGGAATATAATGATTATTGATTTATTTCCTACTAAGCATTTAGGCGCACAGCCAACTAAATTGTTTTTCTAAAGGCCCTCCTTCACAATAATTCAAATTTGTCAGCAATATCATATTTTTTTCAACACTTGGTTATTAAAATAAAAGTTCTGAGAATTGCAATTGATATTGTGATATCAAATAGTTGTCACATTTAACTAATGGGGTGCATAAAAATTGATGATTTTTAAAGATTGTGGATTTTAGAAATGTATATCAATTCAATAATAATTTTTATAAATTCCAGGAAAGTCTTGTATTATTCAACAATAACTTTTATAAACTCAATAAAATTATTGTGTATTCAACAATGACTTTTAAAACTCTATAAAAATCTATAGTTATTCAAAATGTTGATATAGTTTTTACAACTTCATGAAAGTAATTTATATACAAATGTTAATGCAAGAAGTACAACAATAAATGCTAGGAAATTTTCTTTGGTCGAAGTTAGAGATGCGAATGATTTTTTAATTAATTTCGTCTCTTCTTTTTCCCCATCCTCTTATAAATATTCGTCTCTCTCTTTATCCAATGAAAATAAAATCGTGTTTCTATATTAATTACTTAATTATTTTCATATTCATTTTTATTATTTTTGATTGAGTGTTACGATCGACACACACTGAGCTGAGTTTAGCAAGGGGTTTAGAAGGGGGTTGAATAAACTCTGTAAATTAATTTTGTGTTTTTATAATAATTTTAAGATCGATTGAGTTACCGACTGATCCTACAACTCAATCACTTATGTTCTCTTGAACAATAAAAGAATTTATGCGGAAACAGCTCAATCGAACAGTGAACAAGTTTGGATGAAATGCTAAAGTGTAAAACAAATTGCAATACAGGGATTTATTCAAGAAAGTTCGAATTCATGCTTCTACGTACCCCTTCTTCTAATTAAGGAAGGATTCCACTAGAAAATTTGACAAGAATACAATGTATCCTTATCTGATCAGTCAGGCCGCACCACATCTGAACTCTTAGTCTCACAACACTCTACAGCTCACAAGTTGTGTTTGCAAAGAGATTTTCTAAGGCTTTTGAATGAATACAAATCAGCGCTCAAGCCTATAACTTCAACAATAAGCTGAAAACTTATACAGAAATGTAGGAAATAGCTTTCTAAGTTGTTCTCGTTTGAATCGTTAAAGCTCGCAGAAATTGTGTGACGCGTCTGTAACTCAGGTGGTTCGGTGACTCTTTCACGTAGCAGCTTGTCATTTGTTTATACACTTCTTCTCCAACGATCAATAAATGAGTCAGTAAACACAATCATCTTTCGACCAGGACGAAGGTACGCTGCAATAATTACTTCATTTAATGCTTGTCTTGAGGATTTACTTTGTCTGCAGAACCCAGATGTTTTTTAACCAAAATCGAAAAACCTTCGACTCTCTCAAAAGTCTCTCTGTACATTACTGGTTCTGATTCTCATAAATACTCGTCCAAGACGTCTATTGGCTCTTCTGATAAGATCTGGACCGTGGTTTGAAGACGACTTGATAATCAATAAGCTCTGATCTGAAACTGATAAGCTGAGAGCTGAAAACTGATCTTGAGATCTGAACCGTTCTAAGAGTTGACCTTGCTCTAAGTTGTTTGCTCTACTTCAAAGCTCCATTCTAATATCTTACGCTCTGATCTGATCTACGACACTCTGAGCTGATCTATGCTTCTGTTCTGAAAAGTTGATAAGCACGGATCTGATCTACGATGCTCTGAGCTGATCTACGTTTCTGAATCGTATAAGCTTTTGAACTGATTTAAGTTGCGCTTGAGCTTGACTCTAATCTGAATACTGAGCTCTGGTCTGCATTGTTCTTTCAAATTGATGTAGGTTTGTAGTTGATTTCCTCTGATCTGATCTTAGTCGAGACGCTGATCGGTTATGTTCTTTTCAAGTTCTTCTATTTGTTATCACCAAAACTTAGTAAACTTATAAATACCAATGTTTTGCAATTTGTAATAAAAAATTAAGAAGCCAGATATTTCAAAGTTTTGAATTTTAAAATTTATTATGTATTTTTAATGCATAATATATACCATTAGTTTGATATTAATTTTGATAAGAAAAGTAATTCAAATATTTCTATAGTTTATTTTTATTATTTGAACAAAAATGATAAAAATATATTGCTAAAATTTATTTAAAAAAAAATGACTAATAATTTGTTTATAATATTGATATGTTTTTCAAAAATAAGAACTTAAATATCATTATCTCAATTTTTACATTAAATATAGAAACTTTTTTATAAGATCTAAAAAATAGGTGCATAATATTAATGAAATTATCAAGTTGTGTATATGAAAATCATAAATTTTGTTAATAGTATAAGTGACATTAACTTGATTTTTAACAAATAAATTTACTTTCTATTAATTGATATTGAATTTTAGTTCTCTATCTAATTAATATTTAATTTTTGCATTATGCAATAATAAAAATGTTATTATATTCATGAATACATATACAAATTATATATACATAAATATTATTGGATCTAATAATAAATTAATCTTGATTTTGATGAAATAAAATATGTTGTTATGTTTCTAACATATTTAATCAAATGTACAGGACATAATGCAGCTGAACTGGAGAAGATCAGGTAGCAAACAGATAAGCTCAGGACAGATTAGCATAACATATATCATATCAACACAACACAGATCAGATCACAGCAACTCATATCATTCCGTGCAACTCAGATCAGATCACAACATAACAAATCAGACAGCAACTCATCAGATAGCAACAGCTCATATCATATCACGACTCATGTCCACTCGGTCAAACCAGTTCAGTCAAATCAGATCAGTCACAAGTACCAAAACTGTCAAAATTAACCAAAAGTGTCCAAAAATCTTTCCAACGACTAAGTTATTGTGCCTAACATTCGTATCATATCTATAAGTTATTAAATACAACGGTTGAAAGATTAACAAGACATATAAAAGAAAGAACAGAGAAGAAATAATAGATAAGAGTAGAGAACAAAAAGAGAGAATGCAACATGAAGAAATCGGTTTATGAGAGCACTTCCCATAGTATGTGAGGATACATTTCAGAGTATACATTTGAGAATATACACTCCAACAGATTAAATCATCACATACACTCACTCACAACATATATACGAGAGTTGAGTTTCAACGTTTAGATTGATTGAAGCTCTACACAAAACAATAAACTTGCGAAGTTCAGGAGTTTTAAATCTAAGCAATGAGTAAGTTCTAAATTGAACTGATTTTGTACAAAGTGTTGTATATTCGCAGTCTTATAGCGCATCATTCCTTCAGTAGTAGAAGGGGAGATGCGGAACGTGTTGCCTTCGAATTTTCATAAATAAATTGTGCGTTTTACTTATTACATTTATTCATGATTTTCATTGTATTATTGAAGCATTTTAGGTGTTTGATAAATGTTTTAAATAAACTGTTTTTATAATTTCACTTACATATCTCTTAAAATGTTTTAAAATTACATAAATCGGTCTTCGAGGATTATGTCGAGTGTCCCGATTGGTATGGAAACCAAACTCATTATTAAAATCTGTGTAACTTTGTGGAATTTTGTGTAAATCGACATAAATAAATCAAATCCATTACTTTAAAAAGTCATTAACTCTCAACGATTAATAGTCCCCTGTTATAATTGATTTGGTGTTTATCGGATGTTTCAGTAATTCCAGTTAGGCTACTCTAACTTACCTTATCTCAACTATTTCAAATATTTTTTTTTCTATTTATCCCCAAGCAATTTTTGTTTAAATTTCAAACTATTGAAAGAAAAAAAATATGAGATCCCAAATTTATTTCGATGATTTTAATTATTTGGTAAAAATATTGCACATATTATGATATGAGTAAAATATAAGCAGCAAGCTTACAATGGCCGCAATAAAGAAATTTTTCAAAAAAAAAAAAAATTAATGATGGTACTGAACATGAATGAATATAAAAGAAGAGTTCTCATTGACCCATAATATTAATATTTAAGTATATATGTTAATAAACCTAAGATAGACCTTACGTAGCCCAGAACATCACTAGACAACCAGTAAACCGTACCAGAAAGAAAAGAAAAACGGACTTTGCGAAAGAAAGTTTTAGAATAGCTTTACAGATTATGATTAGATAACAGTTGGTTTCCCAGGGAGGGTGAGTGCCTGGTTGACGATCCAGTGTGCCCCTTCAAATGGAAAGGGACAAGATTATAGTTGAGAGAAACTGTAATCCCTTCACATAGATGGGATTTATCCCAGCCCCTGATATCAGAAGAGAGCTTGATCAAACGACCGGAACCACTATACAAGTGTTTAATTCATAATTGCCAGAAGAAAAGAAAGAGCGCGAGTGTGATTTTAATCACAACTCTGTAGAAAGTTTAAAGATATTTCTTTTTAAAAGTAAAGAAAACGTTTTCAGAACTTGTTTATGATTATGCTTTCAGTTCATTCAGATTTCAGAGTATCGTTTTAACTTATTTTAATATTAAGCTATTCAGATTCAGATTTCAGTACATTAGTAGATATAGTTTGCTTGTGTTATGTGCCTTTGATATTTCAGTTTTTTTTTACCTGCTGAGCCCCTAGGCTCACTAGTTTTCATTGAGTGCAGGTAATGAGCTGTAGGGAGCTGGATGGTGATGAGCTGAACGAAAAGTTGTGTTTATCGTGGACACCAGATTTCTTTGTCCTTTGAGACACAGATTTTGTTGTACAGACTCTAGTCATATTTTTATAATGACAGATTTCATGTTTCCTTCTTTTGTCGAAATCTGTACCAGAATTATTACTTAATGAATTAATCAGTTTCGTTATTTTTCAAAGACCAGATCTGTTTTAGTTCCGCACCTTTATTTGTTCAGATCTGTCTTCCAGACTTCGCACAATGACTTGTGTTTATTTGCACTTTAGTCCAGAATTTAGTAGCGACTTTTGTGTCAAGTAAGATCGAAATTTTTATACTCTTTAATTCGAACCCCAAAGTTCCTAAAATTCCTTTAAGAAAAGTCGGGTCGCTACAGTTGGCATCAGAGCATGGTCCTTGAGATAAATACACTTACAGTTTGAACATCTCTCACCAGCCGCTTCTGAATATTGTGAGTTTTATTTCATGTTCTAGCATAAAAGTAATCTCTCATAATAGAATTGTGGTGGATTTGGGGTACCCATACAGATATGGCAGGGTGAGGGAGAGGAAGAAGGGGGACCATGGAAGGGGACAGTGAATCATAGGGTACCAACCCCGTTTTAGCTAGCATGGGCTCAGTTATTAGAACGACTAGTTGACCAAACCAATCCAGGAAATGGTCAATTATCTCAACTATTTCAAATATTTTTTTTTTCTATTTATCCCCAAGCAATTTTTGTTTAAGTTTCAAACTATTGAAAGAAAAAAAATATGAGATCCCAAATTTATTTCGATGATTTTAATTATTTGGTAAAAATATTGCACATATTATGATATGAGTAAAATATAAGCAGCAAGCTTACAATGGCCGCAATAAAGAAAATTTCTCCAAAAAAAAAAATAAAAATTAATGATCGTACTGAACATGAATGAATATAAAAGAAGAGTTCTCATTGACCCATAATATTAATATTTAAGTATATATGTTAATAAACCTAAGATAGACCTTACGTAGCCCAAGCTCTAGTTATCTAAGGTACGGCACAGCCATCTATTTTATACATACCTAGAGGAGGAATACGTTGTTATACACCAGTCAAGACTGAAAGAGAAAGATATATATATTTAATTTAGCTATTTTAACAGAGTTTTTTGAGATAAAAATACATTAAAAATCAGTATTCCAACGAATATATTTTAATTGTCATCGCATAAACTTCACTTGAGTATAATATTTATTCATAAATAATAAAAGTTTTATTAAATTTCCAATCATATATAATTATTTCGAATGATTTAGAAATATATTTAACTCTATTATGTAATCCATAGTGTTGTAGTATTTCAATAGTATTTAAACAATTAGCAAGATATTATGTAGAGTGAAAAATGACGGAAGTTAAAGTATATTGTTTGGAATTTTTGAGAACCTAATAGTAATAATAAAAATATATACTTATTTATTCACACAAGTTTTTGTTTTATTCTTAATTAGTGCGAACTGATGAACAAGGAAATGGGATATGATACCAGTTTTGTCTTTTGGGGCTTTTATAGTATTTGATCTCAAACAGCAGGTGTGGTTCTCCCACCATGAGAATAATGACCCCCGCGACCAACGGGTTAGCAGTCCGTTGGGGTTCCGTTTGGTTCACTCGATGAGATAAT
This sequence comes from Dorcoceras hygrometricum, assembly GCA_001598015.1. Classification (NCBI taxonomy): domain Eukaryota; kingdom Viridiplantae; phylum Streptophyta; class Magnoliopsida; order Lamiales; family Gesneriaceae; genus Dorcoceras; species Dorcoceras hygrometricum. The sequence continues at coordinate 139,973 of KQ995242.1, forward strand.
TATAAATAGTGTGATTAATAAATGACTTGAGTTTGATACAAAAAATATTCTATCGGAGTAATATATTTGGTTATACGAGTAATATATTTGGTTTGATAGATTAATTTATGATAAAGTATTAACATTTTAGTACGTGCAAGAGTTAATAAAAATAATAAGAAAGATATTAGAAATAATATTATGATTTTATATTAATGATTTGATTGATATGATATAAATAATTAACGATTTGAAAGATGCTACTTCGGTCGAAATAGATATGATACTGCGACTAAAGACGCACTGGTTGTAAACAGCTAAAGTTGCATCTGTAAGTTTTGGTCGACAAGACCATTATAGAAGTGCAAATTTAGGTCTTTTTTAGAGGATGAAAATGAGAAATAAATCAGGCCTCAGTTAGGTGCTTCAATAATTTATGATCTCTGAACTCTGATACTGCTGGGATTATGGCATTCCATGAGTTATAATCAGGAGTACAATCCCTTCCCACCATTTCCAGAAACAACATTAAAGCTTTCTGTGGCTCCCCTTCACTGCACAAGCCACTGATCAAGAGACCATAGCTTTCAGAATCAGGCAAGAAGCCCCTCATCTTTAAGTCATCCACGAGCCTCATCGCCCTGGTCGCTTTTCCCTCCTCACATAGGCCGTTGATTAAACCATTAAAAGTTGAGGCAACCGGGAAATAACCGACGCTGATCATTTGATTCATGAGCTCAACTGCTTCCTTTATGCATCCTTTCTCACAAAGCCCTTGAATTAAACTTGCGTAAACAAGAGCACTTGGACATCTTCCTGCTGCAGTCATCTCATCGAAACCTTTCTTCGCTTCTACAATATGGCCATCCTGACACAAGCATAGGATTTTCGAACTCATATCGACAGCTGTTGGAAATAAATGTCTCATGTTTTCTAGAAACTCAAAAGCTTCATTGATTAAATTCTCCCTGTATAAACCATACATAATGTTATTGTACGGAGTGACACGAGCAAGAGAACTCCCTATACCCTCTTCCATTAGTTCAAATATCTTGAGCCCCTCGCGAGTCCTTCCGCTCGAACACAATCCATAAATTAATGTGTCAAAGGTGGCAAGATCCCATTTTACACTGGCCCTTTTCATTTCATGAAACATATCCAGAGCAGAATCCAACATCCCAGACTCACATAAACCTGCAATCAAAATATTATATGTGTCGGTGTTTGGCAGACATCCTTTCATCTCCATCTGTCTTAGAAAGCCAACTCCTGCTCTCACTTTCCCTGCTCTGACAAAGCCCTCGATCAGAGTTTTATGAGCCACAACATCAACAGCCCCTCCCTTTCCTTCCACTCTATTCAATACCTCAACTGCCTCCAAAACACGCCCAGCGTCGCACAGAGCTTTCACCACCTTCGTCACTGTAACAACATCCGGTAAAAAACCGTTGCAGAAACACTTCTCCATCAAGACCAAGGCCAGAACTAGGTTGTTTTCATTGCAATATGCTGATATCAAAATGTTGAAAGTAACGTCACTATACTCCTCCATTTCACTCATTAGGCTCCTAGCTCTTCCCACCTTACCGTTCTTACAAAGAGCATAAATTAGCGTATTGTACACAACAACATTTATCTTAACTTCATGCTTCTTCATTGCTTGCAGAAGTTTAAATCCATCTCCAATTCTATTTGTCAAGCAAAAACCTTTCATCAAAATCCCATAAGTGTAATCATCGCCCTTTAAACCACTACCCATGATTTTCTTCCGATAGAATTCTCTTGCAATATCAATATCTTCCTTCACTAGAACATCAAGAATTGAGTTCAACAATTTCAAAGAAGGGGCCTTCCCAAACTTAGGAAGTAAGTCAAGCACTCTTGTGACTTGCCTTATCATTCTAGCTCGTCCATAACCTCGGACAATTGTGATGAAAATATCATCATCTGGGCAGGAACCTATTGACCTGGGCATTCTTCGACCAGCTGCATGACAGTCTCAAATTGCGGAAGTGCACAGCTTGTGGACCAAAGCTCGATATGTGGACGTAGTATGGGTGAAGTTTGGAATCTCGGAGGCCCATTTAAAAGTTTGAAGAGCTTGGCTCGCTGATTTTTGCTCTAGAAGGAGATGTGCAATTTGCTGGTGAGTCGGGGCCGGGGCATGGGCATGGGCATGGGATACCGAGATAAGTCTTGATTGAACGGAGAATCTTGTGGTTGAGAGGTTGCAAACTTTTGGCATCGATTTCTTCAAGTTTCAAGCTTTCTCAGTTTCATAGTTGATTTTGATTCGTTCTTTCACTAAAAGATATAAATCAAGTCGCGGCGAGGATTGGATTGGTATGTACAAGAGAGCTGCAGAGCAGGAATGCCTCTCTCTACTTCAGTTCTGTAACTCTCTACCCAAACTCAGTCAATTACATACTTTCATTCTCAAAATCGGTCTTCGAAGTAACCCCTTGATCCTCACAAAGTTCACTGCTATCTCCTCACACCTCAACGCCGTTGATTATGCCGCATCGTTCATTTTCTCCCCAGAATCAGAGCCCCATTTCTATGACTCCTTCCTTTTCAATACAGTCATTAAAGCCTATGCGGAGACGAACAGTTTTAAACGTACAGCTCTATGCCATTACAGAGAAATGCTGTTTTATGGGATTGGGCCAAACAACTACACGTACCCATTTGTTCTTAAGGCGTGTGCTGGCATTGGGGACTTGGATTTGGGCAAAACGATTCATGGAACAGTTTTCAAACTTGGGTTTACTATGGATTCCCATGTTTTGAACTCTTTAATTCATATGTATTGCAGATGTGAAAATGGAATTTATATGGCAGAGACTCTGTTTGACGAAATGTCCAAGTGTGACTCGGTTCCTTGGAGCGCGATGATTGGTGGGTATGTAAAGTGGGGTATGCCAAATGAAGCCGTCAAGCTGTTTAGAAGAATGCAGATTGCCAGGGTAAGGCCCGATGAGATAACTATGGTGATGGTACTGTCTGCCTGCGCTGATTTGGGTGCACTTGAGCTTGGGAGATGGGTCGAGTCTTACATAGATCGAGAGAAGGTCAGGAAGGGCACCGAGCTGTGGAATGCATTAATCGACATGTTTGCAAAGTGTGGTGATGTTGATAGAGCATCGAGGTTGTTTAGGAACATGTGTGAGAGTAAGAGGAGTGTAGTTTCTTGGACATCCATAATTGTAGGTATGGGGATGCATGGCCGTGGTCTGGAGGCAGTTAACTTTTTTGAGGAGATGAGGAGCACGGCAGGGTTGGTGCCTGATGATGTTACATTCATCGGTCTGCTATCTGCTTGTAGCCATTCTGGTTTAGTCGACAAGGGAAAGAAATATTTTGATTCAATGGTAAATGAATCTGGAATCACACCTAGGATTGAGCATTATGGATGTATGGTAGACTTGTTCAGCAGGCTTGGGCTGGTGAAAGAGGCTGTGGAATTTGTAAGTAAGATGCCCATTGATCCGAATCCTGTAATATGGCGAACACTAGTTGCTTCTTGTCGTGCAACAGGTGAGCTAAATCTAGGTGAAAGAATCGCCGAGGAGCTGATGATTAATCAGCCGGTGCATGAGTCCACCTATATTCTACTTTCTAATCTATATGCCAAAACGATGGACTGGGAAAAGAAAAGCAACATCAGGAAGGCAATGGGAAAGAAGGGAATCAGAAAGGTTCCTGGTAGTGCTATGATTGAGCTTGGTGGTGTAATACATGAGTTTGTTGCTGGAGATAAAACCCACAAAGAGCACCTGAAAATTTACGAAATGGCATATGAGATGGAGAGAAGGTTGAAGAGTGGCGGATATGGTGCTGCAACCTCTGATGTGTTGCTCAATATTGACGACGAAGACAACGATGGTGCACTTAACTTGTAAAAGACAATGAGAAGCTGGCTATTGCATTTGCGCTTGTGTAAATGCCCCGTGGATCCTGCTGTCGGATGCTTCGCCACCGGCTCTCGTGCTTGGGTCGAAGGATTTGGTCCGGATGGATGGGTTTCAAATTATGTACTTCATGATTATATTTGAAATCTACCACATGTTAATTGAATACATTTCTTGATATGAAGTAAGATTAGAAATCTACTTGAATATTGGTCATCCAAGTAGTTGATAAATTTGAAACGCAACTGTTTCAAATCCTTCGATCCAAACATAATAATACATTATTTGTTATTATTTCGCATAAAAAAAATGATTGCACCTTAATATTAAAAAAAGGGGGCAAAAAATGATTGTGCCACACCTCTAATAAGCACAAACACAGCATCCATCAAAGTCAATATCAAGGTTAGGTATGGGGGAAGAAACAAACTTATTAAAAACGGTAGGCATCTAAGGACTTTCGAGTACACACCAAGTTGAATATTTAGAAGTAAGTTACTTCAAGAGCGAATGCAACTTTTCAAATATAGATTAATAAATTGTACTCATTCTTTAATAAATTACAATTAATATTAATACATGTATTAATTGCCATTGCCTTCAGGCTCGCCTACTTCTTTGGAGTCTTAAACTTCAGACAACCCTAATTTCCCAAAGTCAACACTCGGCTATTATTAGAGCATTTCCGAGGCTTATTGTGTTCCACCGTTTCTAAATATAAATACATGAAGAAACAAACACAGTATACCATATAAATTCAATCACTCGCTCTCATGAGAGGAGAAGAAGTTGACTATGAATTACCCATGTTAGACTAAACAAGTTTAATTAATAGATATAGCTCAAGCTAAGGACTTTACTCAAATAGTATGTAACTTAGAAATTCAATTTGCGCAAATTAGCTATCCTTGTGTCCCTATAAACCAATTGGATGCAAAAAAAAAATGAGGGCACACTCCCAAAAAATATTATAACACAACAACATGATAATGCAAGGTTAACAACACATTTGACTTTTTCCCGTCACCCAAAAGTTTCTCTGCACATGCTAATTCACCTTCAAAGTTTGGTTCCTTCGATTTCACTTATACTTTTAATAACTAGTTAACTCAGACAGGGGGAAAAGGTCTTCAAATCCAGCCAACTTCCATGAAAGAATACTCACTTTAGGAGCTTCACATGGCAAGAAGTGAGCAGGGGGGGAGTGTTCGGAGAAACTTTAGTTCCATTTTATGAACACAATCACTAATCTTTTGTAAGAACAAGAAAGCTATGTAAAATTTCATCGGTTCAAATTCAAGATTACCCTTATCGGCAGATGCTCGAAAAGGGACAGTGGGCCAAATGAACAAGGAAAGATGGGAACTTGAAGTTGACAGCATAATTAGATTGATGACCATTGTACATAAGATTCGAAACCATTAAATCTGAGAAAAATCTGAAGTGTATTCGAGTTCTTTTAACTATACTAAGCAAATCATAAGCCACACGGAGAAAGAAATGCAGATCTTGATCTTAACAGCCGAAATAAGAAAGAAGGAAAAGAAGACCCAATTCCTCACTCACATTTATTCCAAGAACCCGTTGTGTTAACATAAGAATACTTTTAACCAATAAGTTAAGCCTGTGCATCTCCTTTCTTTCCCATTCCATCTTCTTCCCTCTCATTCAGCAGTTTCTGTGCCTCGTCATCTGCCGGCGGAGCCTTCTTCTGTGCCTCTTTGGCCTTCAAAGCCTGCAATTTGGAGTGATTGTAATACGCGACTCCCAAAAAGGCCAATCCATATCCAAACAAGTTCAATGGCGTCACTGTATCCTTAATCACAGACCAAGAAAAGGCAATTAACAGCCAATCCTTCACAACTCCTGCCACATTCATGGTCAAAGCAGAGGTCTTGCCCACCAACAAGAACACAGCCAAGTTCAAAGCAAAAGCACACAAAGAGTTGGTCCCAAAAATGGCGAAATCAAAATGAAACCCGGATCTCTGCCTCAACTTAGGGTACTCCACTATCAACCATGGAACAGAAAGAAAAGCCAAACAGCTTGGCGCCACGTAGTAAAGCGAAGTAATGGGGTTCAAATTGATCCCTTTCGAAGTCAACAAGATCTGAATCATGACCAACCTCGTAGCCTCAAACAGAACTGCACCAAGCTGAAGCAGAACCCCCCAAGAATCATACTTGGCCTCACCAAAAGCGGCGACCGCCACTCCCACAGAGATTGCAAGCATGTTTAACATGGTGTTGTTCTTGTAAGCGTCTTTCTTGAAGAGAATCCCGATAGAGTAAACAGCAACAGGCATCAGTGCTTTCAGCATCTGGATGAAGGAGACTGAGAGGTAAATGTATGCCGAGTTGGACAACCACAGGGAGAGAGCATACAGAGCCCCGATTGGGACGACGGAGGTGAGGTACACGCGCCGCGTGAGTGCCACCGGGTCCACGATTTTGAACAGGCGGACCGCCGCAAAAGCCAGAGAAGAGCAGAAGGCCATGTGAATCATCGTTAGGGAGATGGGGAATGGCCAGTTGTAGAGCTTGTGGTCGAGTATGTACTTGTTGTAGACGATTACTGTGAATGAGAGGAAAATCCATACGGACACATATGTATACGAGAGTATTATCTTTCTCACCACCCCATCAGAGAGACCCTCGCTTTTTCCCATCAGTGACTGTGGTCGGGCGGCGGCCGTGGAGGAGGAGTAGGAGGAGGTTGGCGGAGGGAATGGAAGAGGAGATGTGATGGCTTTCTTATATACAATCTTTTTTCTGGGGAGGAAGGGAAGCGGAGAAGATTTCTACAGAAGGGTGTAATTAATAAAGAGTGGACTCCTGTGTAATTACTATTAATTTAATTTTCTGTTTGTTAATTGGGAAATTTAGTTACCAATTAATAAATTTCCTTGAATAATATTTAATAATCTTAGATATGGTATTTTTAGACTTTAGTGTGCATATCATCCATTAATGATCGTATTTTAAAATGCATCTTTATTTATTATTAAGTGATTTAGTAAAATCCACAAGATTAAGGATAACTGATAAGAGATTTAGTGCACCGACAACATATACTTTTGATTTTGTTTTTTCAAAAATGTGTCGTTAATGGTATGATTTTAGGACTTATGGTTTACTAGCGAAACTAATGTTTTATAACATATAATTTAAATCTGAGAATTTAAAAATAATTTGAGTGGTGAAGATGTGTTCTTTTTTTTAAAAAAAATAAAACATTAAATGCATTTAATACTTTACAGAAGACGGAATATGTGATATAACTCTATAATTCAAAGGAATTAATAAATTTTTGAAATATATCAAATATAATATGAAACAAGAGACCTTCAAATTTTGGAAATTTCACATTCTTGTTTTTACTCCTGACGTCACGTCAAGTATTTTGAAAATGGAGTCCAAAAAAAAAATATCTCCACTATAGTTTGGCAAAAGAGAAAAAAGCACTAAACAAATAATATATATATTTATATAACTTTTGTATATAAGAATGATAGTGAGATGAGATCCGAAGAAGGGACGGAAAAGATAAAACTCAATAGTTGTATTCCATATTTGACAAAGTAAAATGTTTGGCATATTGGTGCTGTTTTGGAGTGCCCCTTCACTGGGTACAAATTTGAACTGTCTTATTTTTTGTTCAAATTTGGGATTTGAATTGCTTTATATATATATATATATATATATATATATAAAGACCGTGGTTTCTACCAAGAAGCGTGTTTCATCGACTAAATCTCGGATATATGGAAGACCGTGGTTTCTACCAAGAAGCGTGTTTCATCGACTAAATCTCGGATATATGGAAGACCGTGGTTTCTACCAAGAAGCGTGTTTCATCGACTAAATCTCGGATATATGGAAGACCGTGGTTTCTACCAAGAAGCGTGTTTCATCGACTAAATCTCGGATATATGGAAGACCGTGGTTTCTACCAAGAAGCGTGTTTCATCGACTAAATCTCGGATATATGGAAGACCGTGGTTTCTACCAAGAAGCGTGTTTCATCGACTAAATCTCGGATATATGGAAGACCGTGGTTTCTACCAAGAAGCGTGTTTCATCGACTAAATCTCGGATATATGGAAGACCGTGGTTTCTACCAAGAAGCGTGTTTCATCGACTAAATCTCGGATATATGGAAGACCGTGGTTTCTACCAAGAAGCGTGTTTCATCGACTAAATCTCGGATATGGAAGACTTGAGAAGGGAACGGGATGCAACGTGAACTAATTACAAAAGAAAGCTGTTGACTTCACCAAATTATTGAGAATTTTTCCAAGAATTAATTGGTCCCCCTCGTCTAAAAATCTCATCTCAAATTTTCCAAATCTTTGGAACACTGGCGAATGATGTTTGGTTTAAAAAAGACATACTTCACTTGGTCCTGTCCACGATAATAACTTTTTTATTTTTAGTGCAGAAAATATTAGAGAGGAGAGTCAAATATTTCAAATATTAAAATTAACATAGCATAAATCCCTAAAATAAAAAAGGAAAACTTTATTTAACCATATTCGGTGCAAGCACGTTATCACAGCTTCTGGATGCTACATTTGTGGCCCTTCCATGCATACACTCCAAAATTAAAAAGTCGATAAATAAATGAGATGGATTCAGTGTTCACGTACATCACAAGATTCGGCCCACTTTATTCAACTTGATATATATATATATACAAATGCAGGAGCCATTTATTGTTTTAACCGATTCTCTCGTTATGGTGAATTACTCTAGAGAATCCAGGCTACTCAAGAGACACTAACCATGGAGTCTCTGTGAATTCCCATAACTGATTGGAAGAGTGGCAACTTCGGCCAGATCTATCTCATGCTCAGTGAGCAAAATTCGTCGTTCCTCTGCGTGAACCACGAAAGCTAGCTGATTCACTCGAGATAACAAGCTAACTTAGTGCAAAGTTGTATCTCTATGGTTTATCGATCCCGTGGGAGTCAGCAGGATATTCAAGAATGTCACAATATTTGACACATGACAAAAGCATATGAAAGTGAAGAGATTGCGGATCTACATTGCATGTCCAATAAATCCATTCGAGTTTGAATTGGAAAAGAGATTGGTTTGGAGGAAAATTTATGGTATAATTTTGGAGAGGATCTGAAATCCACGGTCTCAGTCACATATCAAACCACAACATTAGAGGAACTGACAGTCTGGGAATCACATTTTGATCAGATAAAGTTAAGATCGAGTTACTGGTCTTTTACCTTAAGAATAACCCCCTCCTACCAATACCAATGATTTCTTTGTTTGTCCGTGGCAGGATATCAAGAATGTCACAGTATTTGACACATGACAAAAGCAGATGAAAGTGAAGAGATTGCATGTCCAATAAATCCATCGAGTTTGAATTGGAAAAGAGATTGGTTTGGAGGAAAATTTATGGTATAATTGTGGAGAGGATATGAAATTCAAATCATTCGATGAAATCCACGGTCTCAGTGACATATCAAACCTCAACATTAGAGGAACTGAAAGTCTGGGAATCACATTTTGATCAGATAAAGTTTAAATCGAGTTACTGGTCTTTTACCTTAAAGAATAACCCCCTCCCTACCAAATACCAATGATTTCTTTTGTTTTGTCCGTGGGACTGGAGGACCACATGGGGTCATTCGTCTGCTAGTCTATCTGGCTGAGTATATTTTTTTAAAGACAAGGTTTGTAATATAATATTTTTTATTGAGGTAAAGTGAAATATGGAAAAGGCAAAAATTTCTAGGAGTTTCGATACAAAGCAGTTGCTTTAATTCAAACACACCATTCAAATCACGTCGGTGTACCCAAAACTGAAGCCAACCCAAAAAAAATAAAGCAAAAGCATCGATTTCTTTCAATTGCAATAAAAAAATTCCTGAGCAATGAAAACCGGGTTTAGAAAGTTGACCATCCTTCGATAACTTAATTAAATCAGAAATTTCATAACTGAAAGTACCACCGTCCCCTAATAACGTTTCAAAATATAAATCGACAAACCAAATTATTTTCAAGTCAGCACTTGGAATCATGTCACAGAATATTCGACCAGCGTACCGTGTCTCAGATATCTTTGTAAAAAATGTGTATATTTTCATACACGTAAACCAAGAAATAAGACATTTTTGCATAGCAATGTGGTGACTGGAGAGTGGGGACATTACTTCTTTTGAATTTCCAAAAAAAATAAAAATTAATTAATTAATTAATTCACTCGATGAAATCTAGTGGTATCGGGACCTCAATTACAAGTGCCGGTAACATCACAATGTTTTAGTGATAACGCGCATGTTGCTAGTTCCTAGCAATGTGGAAGGACAAATTTTCCGAATCTAATTCTATTCAAATTCTAAAACACGAAGTACCATTGGCACCGAAAACAGATCTAGGATATATGAGCACAAGGATTAGACCCATGTAAAGACAAAGGGACTAGAAATATCGAAAGGGCAAGTAAGATTTATCATAACTTGTGTCAGCATTCGAAATGAAATCTTCTCCTCTCCCCGATTGGCAGCAATTTATGTTTTTAAAACTGTAAGAGTTGATGGCCATGATGAGAACAGCATCAACTTAACAGAGAAGTCGAGCAACCAAATATGAATACAAAATAACCACGAAGACCCTCTGTTGTCCCCCTCAGGCAGAAACACCTGCATCAGTCTTACAAGACCTTCATGCTTCAGGATGGCACTGCAAAACGCCACGAATGAGAGGTCATGTTAGTAAAAATATCCCTTCATAAATCCCAAGTAAGATATATGGTTTTGAACCAATATATCCGAAGCAAAAAGAAAGAAGGCCTATTTGCCTACTTTCTAAAAAATGAGCCGAACAACATACTGTAAGTAGACGTATCAATCTGCTCTGGAAGCTCTTTGATGTCAACTTCAAATCTCTCCTGAACCTGTATGGCACATCAAAGACAAGTTATAAATGCAGCAGCCGAGAGCCAGTTCACAAATAATCCACCTTAAAATCAACATCAAATTCGCAGGCAATTCATCATCGTCTAAATCTAACAATACCTGATTAAGAACATCTGAATCGGATGCAGAAGAAACAAATGTGATGGCCAGTCCTTTGGTTCCAAACCGCCCAGCTCTACCCACCTAACAATCCGAAAAGCAAGAAAACTAATTGAAGCCACTTGTTTAAAAACATGAAAAACGGGGATGAACGGCAGTAACTTATACCCGATGGAGATAAGTGTCAGCTGAATCTGGCATATCGTAGTTAATCACAATGTTCACCCGTTCAATGTCAATTCCTCTTCCAACCAGATCTGTTGCAACGAGAATTCTCTTATGCCCTTCTTTAAATCCCTTGTATCGAGTCAATCTGCAAAAACCATACATTAAGGTTAATGATGTTTTGAAATTGGAGAAAATTCATTCCATTAAAGCACCGCTCACTTGGGGAAAACTTTTTCCAGAAAAAAGGACCAGAATACCAAAATAGAACAGTTTATAAGAGTCACAAACCTTTCTTCTTGCGACATGCCAGAGTGAATGCAAATAGATGGAAAATTGCACTCCACAAGCAACTTGTTAAGCTCGGCAGCTCTATTGACGCTTTTGACAAAAATGACGACTTGGTTGAAGTCCAGTGCATCAAGTAGATCATTCAACTTACGGTTTTTCTCCAGCTCACTCAATTTGATGTAGTGCTGTGATCGAGGATGCCAAATCTATGAAACTGTAGCCCCAAAATCGACAAGACATTTAACCATTTCAAGGACAAACCTGAACAAGACCATGGAGAGTCAACTTGGCTTCATCATCCACATAGATTTCCATTGGCTGAAAGGAAGAAATGTCATAGTAAAGGATATTAGGCGAGCTCATGTCGAAGTAATGGTATACACTATGAAATTAATGATGGATGAACACCGCCGGAAGAGGTTGAGGTCCATCTGAATTTCTTCTTCCAGCTAGTTTACCTCCAAGACCAACTCATGTCAGCCGTGCCGATCAAAGTAACTATGTTAACTGATTACATGAATATATTAAATTCCCTTCCCAGCCCATCTTTCCATGACAATACTCTCCTTAATAGAGGAAAAAAATATGACCTTGATGAACTTGACCAGAGAAAATAAGGGGAAGCATGTGCCCAAAACGAAAAAAAACTACTCTAGGACTATAGACCTATGGCCATATTCTCTGAAGCTTCCTAAATTTAACCATCTTATGTCAGGCTTTCACAGACACGGGAAACAGCAAGCATAGATCGCTTCAACCATTGCATTAAAGACCAAAGACTTCCTGCAGAAGGCTGGAACGATGGAAACAAGGTAGACTTCAATATTCAAATAGGACTGGCACAGGACATTACATCTTGCATGAATTTCTTGCAAACTGGTCGAATCTCCTTGCTGAGAGTGGCTGAGAACATCATAACTTGTTTATCATGAGGTGTCATCTTAAAGATCTCCTGAACATCTCTCCTCATATCTGGGGACGCAGACAGTGAGCAAATTTAAAACAAATTTGGCCATCCAATGTAGAGAGGCTGGCATTGTGGTTAGCTAAGATAATAATATAACTTATATTTACGATTGCCTCAGCATGCATACCAAGGGACTCAAGCATCTTATCACATTCATCTAGAATGAAATGCCTCACATTCCTCAAAGAAAGATCCTTGTCTCTTGCCAGAGCAAGAATCCTCCCTGGTGTTCCCACGACAATGTGAGGGCATTCATTCTTCAAGAGATCCTTGTGGATTTTGATGTTGACACCACCATAAAAGACAGCAACTTTAATATCCGGTAAATATGTGCTGAACCGCTCAACCTCATGACAGATCTGCAGTCAAGAAAAACATAAAGGTAGAGTAACCTGCAGATACGGGTTCAAATATATACATAAAAGCAAAGACGCTTTGCTGCAGACTACATGCCTGGTAAGCCAATTCCCTTGTATGACACAGGACGAGGGCAGCTACTTGACCTGAAATGGGCTCAATCTGCTGCAATGTTGAGAGAACAAATACAGCAGTTTTCCCCATACCAGATTTTGCTTGGCAAATAACATCCATTCCCAAAATAGCTTGAGGTATGCATTCGTGTTGAACTGACGAAGAACCACAAATTTGATCCAAGGAAGCCTCAGTTTTCAATAAAAAAATGTTTTACCATTCAACTACTCCAAGGCAGAGCATTAATAGTGATTTACCTGCGAAACATAAGAATATAACAGAGTTGCTAAGAATGAAAAACAGAGTTGGGCAAAGAAAAATCAACAACATTTCTTCCATAAGATACAAGGTACGAAACAAACAACAAAAAAGAAAAGAGATACCGATATCATTAAAATGTGAAAGCAAATTTTACATCATGGATTAAGTATGCCAACAGTGAAGCAAAAGCCCTACTTGCGATATTCAGGTAAATAATGACCCACAGAAAGAAGAAAAGATTTACAAAACTAAGATACGTGTCATAATAACAACCCCCAAAAAAACAAGGCATAGATATATGTATGAGTAAACAGACATAGATCAAAACACTGCATGGCTAGACAGAGCATGGTAACAAGAATTCAGACAGCAAAAATAACATAAAAAGTACAATTTAAGGCATGTCACATTGGTATGTACCAATAACACAGTGGAAAATAGCTGTGATATTTAGTACAGTGGAAATTAATGTTTCACTAATCTCACATACTATGATGAAATGCATATACTAGTTGACTACCAGAAGAAGAATTTTACCTTCTGACGGATGCTCAAATCCAGAATCCACAATCGCCCGTAAAAGCTCCGGCTTCAAAAGGAAATCCCTGAATCCAGAACTGTGAATGCCTACATAACCCCTGAAATCAAAGAGCCAGAATGGCACAAGTTATAACAGGGTGCATAGCTCAAGTAATCAATAAACTCACTCATTTACTAGCAAAAATAAGATACTTTTGCCAATCACGTACTTTAAATCGCCAAATTATGCTACAATATAGGTCCCTCACAATTCTAAATTAAAAACAAACTGTAGAATTTGTCCACTAAACAAAGGTCCAACCTTGAAACAGCAGCATATACTGTAATACATTCTAGAAGCAAGAAATACATCTTAAAACCAGAAAGATTCGACGCGCCATAAAGTAAATCTTATACCAGCAACAACAATAAAAAAAAATATAACAGGGCCTTACTTCTTGGCGGACTCGCCGTTAACTTTGGCGGTGACGGAGTCGGCGGCCTTTTCGTCTTCCTCCTCGTAGTCGAGAAGCTCCTCTTCGTAAGCATCGTTCTCCTTAGTCTCTCCCATTTGCACGTTTCCGAAGTTACTGCAGGAAAACAATAGATCAAGAAAATTGGTCCAAGTTCCTTGAAGAGCGAAATCCACATCTTGGCTTAGCAAAGACAGGTACAATTTCGCAGCAATATGCAAGAGGAGCAACGCGATGGTTCCCCAAGGAATTCACCTGCTGAATCTGGAACAGATGGATTTGGTTTCAGAGTTGACGGATAGGACCGCAGCTCGCTGGAGTGCGGGGATATTAGGGGCAAAGAGCGGCCTAGGGTTTTGATCTACATAGTATTGTTTGACGAATTTACCCTTCAAGGAGGAATGGAATTACAGGGGCGTTGTTCAGTTCTGCCTGTTGGGCTTGGGCTATCTTGAGAAGGGAATTTCAAAAAATTCGGCAACGGTTTTGTTAAAGTCAATTTTATAAATGAATGATAATCCATTAACGGGTTAATCTTGGGTATAAATCAGAAAATATTTGACCCATATAGATGGTAAATCGAGGGATATGTATGAGTAGGTAGGGATTCGGATGAGAGGACTCATATTACGGACTAATTCTCATAGTATATCTCATAATATTTCAGTAGAAAATAGTGTAAGTTTCGCTTGGGCCCTTATCCTTTTTCTCTAACGTTTTGTGGGAGACGAGACAAAATTAAAATTATAAAAAATCGACACAAAAACCAGAATTTACAAGCGCATATCAAAACAATCAAGAAGTCTACATGACCGAAAATATAGTTTTCCTATAAATTTAATAGTTTAAAAATCGATTAAAACTGAAATTTACTAACACAAAGACCAAAATCATCAAGATGTCGAGATATAGGCTTCCTATAATTTAATAGTTTGTGACAAATTGGCAATTCCAAAAAATTATGTGTGCTTTATATTACAGATACCTTCGCATAATGGAGCTAGACGACATCGTACGAAACAAGGATATAACTTGTGCCTCAAATTGGCGAAAGAAACAAGACAAATCACACAGTTAAAGAACCAAGATTTGGTCAAAACCAAGAGAATATTTCGTATGGGCGAAGTATATCCACTTCCAATATTCTTGTTAATAGTATCCCTTGAATTTGTTTTGTTAAATTCCCCACCAAATATATAATATATAAGATCGTTCCTTAGTATGCTAGCAAATGTATTGAGTCATGAAGTTCCGGAAGATTTTAAGAAATCTGATCAGCCAGACGTTGCCTGATTGGCAAGACAAGTTCTTATCCTACAAAGCATTGAAGCAACATCTGAATCTCATTTACCCCAACAAGGTGACCGATGTCCGGCCAAACAAGCGGCCCCGGATGAGCCGCGAGCACGATGACCGGACGAACTATATTATATATATAGATCCTGAAAGACGATGTAGCCGAGGCTGGATGTTCGATGGTGGAGCGGATGAAGATAGGAAGGAAGATGGTGGATTTCCATGGAGAGATGATTTTGTTAGAGAACTACAGTGCTCTCAACTACATAGGACTGGTGAAGATCTTGAAGAAACACGACAAGAGAAGCGGCGGGGAGCGTCTGATTCGACTCGGTTTCGTCCAGATAATCGCGCAGCAGCCATTCCTGAGGACGCAGGTGATAAAGGGCTTGGTCAAGGAATGTGAGTCGATGGTCATTTGCCATATTTTCTCAGGCCAACATCGCCGGGAACCCGCCCCGAGTTTCGGCGGAGAACGTGTCGAAGATATCTCCGATGATGAGCTCGGTGAGATGGAAAACATGTATCTCAGACATACTGTATTGGCCTTGAGGACACTACAGAGGATCAGGAGTGGAAGTTCCACTGTTAGCATCTTCTCCGATTAATAACTATGATGATTCATACTTATATACATGAAAATAAAAAAAATCATGTATTCCGTTTTAATACCCTAAAGTTACATTTGACCTGACATTCAAGTAATCTATTTTTTCTGACTTATTTCAAGTTAACTGGATAATCACTTTTACATAAGATGTGAGCCATACAAAAAATTTATATGGGATCTGCATCATATATGGAAGGGTATTATCACAAAAAATTTAATGTTATATTTTGAGTAAACTTAGGATGAACTTAAGATTTGATAATTATAAGACTAATGTATTTAATACATCTCTAGAAACTATAAAAAAGAGGTCGCGAATTCAACGAATTCATATCATCTCTCCATCGACATATGATAATTCAATCAACCCACGTGTATGTTTGTTGGTTGAGAATAATTCAATTATAAATTTAATGGGATGGGAGATATCTTTAACTATTAAGTGAATCATCGTAATTTAATTTAAATACACAGTCACACGCCTAAATTATGGTGCCACGGATCATGCATCCTCGTTATATTTGAATTGACTAAATATACAGTCAAAAAAAATAAAAATTACAATATTAAATATTGGAATTGAAATTTCTTTAACTATCTATCGAAAATAGAAATATCAATAATCATTATATTTTAAAGAATTAGCATTCAGTACCTTGCAAATGTGTTGAGATTTATCTGTTTCTAATCAATTACCAGATTAAGTCCAATATATATACTAATTCTAGATAATAATGATTATCAACTTGTATATGTGTGAAACGAATTAAGACAGATCTTTTTTGGGGAGAAGGGCATTCAAAATGCAATATTATGTTAAAAATTATGATTAATATTTTCATATGTCACAAAAAATTATATGAAACTGCATAGAAATTAATTAAAAACAATTTTATAGAATTTCGATAACAAATAAAAGTGAACTTACAAATTATTCGCCGGTACCTACGATCGCATTCCCACGTCGGCAGACCCATGATGTGTTCATTGATCAATTAGGGAGGAGACTCGGTAAACGCAATAATGGAAAGGTCAAACATACAAGGGTACTCAGGTAAATTCACCCGACCACCTGGGGCATAATTGTCCACACGTTGTTCTTTGTTAGCCTAGTGGCGTATGCACCACTGCCTCATCACTTCGCTCCCTCTTTCCTCACTTGCTTCGAACAAGTTCTGCTTAACGGATCAAGCATCTTTCTGAACTGATCCAATCGTAAGTGTACGACGCAGATTTTCGATTTGATTTCGTTTCATAT
Source organism: Dorcoceras hygrometricum (assembly GCA_001598015.1). NCBI lineage: Eukaryota > Viridiplantae > Streptophyta > Magnoliopsida > Lamiales > Gesneriaceae > Dorcoceras > Dorcoceras hygrometricum. Next base: position 157,213 of record KQ995242.1, read on the forward strand.
TGAATCTTCGATTGATTGGCTCTGCTTTTTGTTGGCAGAATTGTTGGCTTCCATTCTTCCTGCGGGTATTTTGAGATCTGGGCTTTGCAACGAGTGATTATCAACGTATTTGGAGATATCAGTGAATGCTGTGCTGGAGTAGATCGATCCCTTCTTGTATTTCACTTTTACTTGCATGCATGGGGTCAGTTTTCTCCATGTCTCTGTTTCTGTGTCTCTCTCTCTCTCTGTGTATGTGTAGATGACGATGATGTTAGGATTCGTCATCCTGTTTAAGTAGAAGGCTAGAGGTACAACTTTGAAAGGATTGAACTTTACTGATTTGCCAAATTTTTATCCTTTCCTATTCAGGTGAAGGGAATGGCTAACACGATTCTAGCCTTGATAATTGCCATTCATTTTTTGTTACATTCGAGGGCTATGATATTTGTGATTCTAAGAGGTGTAACTATAAAACGTAAATAAACGTTTGTGGAACACTACCAAAGTTCTTTTCCTTTTGTGATTATATTATTGGATCTTTTCTTGGGTTTTGGGCTAACTCCTTTTGTCATGTCATAAGTATGCTTCTTTAGTCATTATTCTTCTTCTGTGGTTTAGGAATTTTGGTTTTGCTTCCATTTTTAAGCAAGCAACAGTGGCGTGTGAAATGAGAAATTTTTTATTTTGTCTTTCTTTCACATCATGATTTGCCCGGTGTTGAAAAGAGTTCGATCGAGTAGGAGTAGTACTCGTTCGCTGCGTAATTGTATAGTTTAGAAATTCTTCACAAGGAACCTTAAAGAAACAAGAGATGAAGTAAGAAAATGGCAACATTTGTATATGATAGATATTGTTTGGAAACAGAAATTTGTGAGAAAATTAGGCCTTCATGTTTGTCCGTAGGGTCTTTGAGGAAGTATTTGGTAGCTCTCATTGGGTTGATTATGGAAAGTCTGAAGGATAAATGGAAAGAAATTTTTCGTGTAAGACGGTGCCCTTAACTTTGCTTAAATCAAAGAGTTGATACGTATTTATTTTATTTACCTTTCGATGGGCTGATCTGCAGAATTGGAGTTTCTTCTATTCCCCATTTTCTTGATGTTGATGGTTTAATGTTGGATTATCCGACAGTAATAGACACATGACATGATATGCTTGTTATTCGGGTACTATTGTAAGGGTTATAGTTATTGTGACTAAAAGGAGTTGATATAATTTAATTTTTTCACCCGTGGAGATGCAAAACTCTTAAATCTCTTCTGCACGGCTGTGCCAATATGCCCGATATGGTTTATTTTGGAATGACAACTGCTCAAACTTCACGCCCACTTATCTTGATTTCTTCCTTGTTTTTTTACTTTTCTGGAATATGGTTTTCTTTTTATCCTTGGATTGCAACCCATTAATTTCCATGAATACAGCCACTTGATCCTTTGACCTTTCATCCTCTCTTATTGTCAGACACATGCAATTCCCCTTATAATTTATTTCATATAATCAGCAGTTGAAATTTCTTTATAGTTTCTTGATATGATTAAGGATGGTTACAACACGAACTGGTTTGATCCCTGAAGAAATCCAAGATATAAGAATTGTTACAATATGAACTGGTTTAATCATCTTAGGAGTCATCTTACAGTACATTACTAAATATTGCCCTGGAAAGGGGTTATGAGTTGCTATGCTATCTGTTTTCCACCTTTAATCGAGACATTTACTGACTAATTGCTCCATCTGTCTTTTTTTTAGTATCATCTCTCACATATGATACTGCCTTTGTTTTTTGGGATCGCATTACTGACCATAATCCATCTGTCCCCTTCCTTTGAACAAAAAAAATTTAAATATGTTGTAGTATATTTTTATCTGTTCTCCTTGGTTGCATAACTAAACTCACTTTATTCAATTCTTATGGCTTAAAATTGTTCCACATGATTACCGGAGAGTTATTAGAGGTTTTGGATAATACCATTCGCCATCTCAAGGCTGGCCATGACAAAATCTCCAGTCGTACACTTTCTGTGTCCATTTGCCCTTTTTTGTTATACCTAAACTCTCTTAACAGTTTCTGTCACATTATTCATTTGCATGGTGATAAACCAAATTTGTAACAGAGCAGAGGTTGCCTAGGATGTTTTGTCAAACCGCCACTTGTGATTTCTGTGGATGAACCATCCAAGGGTCTGAAAATTCAAGGTCAACGAGTAAAGAAACATAATTTGACAGAGGATTTCTGGAGCACCAGTTCAGGTACCATGGACAATAGTGCCTTCCAATCCCATAGAAGTATCTCATCAATCAGTACTTCAAATCAAACCTTTGATGCTCAAAGCAGTGCTGGCAGTTCAAACCACCCTACGGATTTTGTTAATCCTGGCAAGTACATCGATCCTATTTATCCTCTTGAACTTACAGTACAAATCTTCCTCCCTGACACTTCCTATACTGCTCTCTTATGTATTTCATCTGTTCCAGAGGAACACTATTTCGCTCGCCGCTACTACGGGAATCACTTTTACTTTCTTTTCCCCTGGCTACTAATATATAAAGAACGGAGTCTTAAGAGGCTATTTTATCCAAAATTGGCAGCATTCTGCTAGCTGTTTTTGTTTGTGGCCCCGTACTTTAGGATGTTTTATAATTTTGTATAACTTCAAATGATACTTCTTTCCCTTAACTTGCCACTGTCAAAGCTTTGTATAGTGAAAAATTTTGACTATGCTTCTATTACTTTGATTTTCTTGTTTTAATCTTGCATAGATCCAGAAATGCTTGGTTTTTTGGTTTCTTTTAGTTTCTCATCCCTATGACTGCTTAAAAAAGAAAGTTTGATGTAAACCTGAGAGATTTAACATTAATTAACATTATTCCCTCCCTTTTCTGATTGTTTTTCTTGATCAAAATTTGGCTTTTAGCTATTCTGCCTTGTACCAAATTCAAATTATTTTGTTGAAGGTCTGCTTCTCTGGAATCAGACAAGACAACAGTGGATTGGAAATAAGCGATCTCAAAAGAATGTGCAAGTGCAAGAACCAAAATTGAGGTGACTTTCATATTTCCTTATCTGAAATGTAATGTCGAGATTTGGTGGACAAATGTGCGTGATATCATTGTCTACAATCTTCATCCGAAATTTGTTTGACATCATCCTTGAGAAACATGGCTGGAATACTGAACGTTTTCGTATTATCCTTTCCGGATCTTGCAGTTGGAACGCAACTTATGAAAGTTTGCTTGGGACCAACAAGCCTTTCCCCCAACCTATCCCATTGACGGTGGGTATGGTAGCTACCTGCATAAACAAGTTTATAATCCCAAGTTTCTCATCTCTCTTTTATTTACTTATTTAACAGGAAATGGTTGATTTTCTGGTGGATGTCTGGGAACAAGAGGGCCTTTACGACTGACTTGTAAGAAAATAGATATTTTCTGGCAAGTAACTCTTGCTTGTAACCTGATGGAATGGTTGATGAACGAGCCATTTAAGTTAAGTTTATATTATAAATGTGTGACACTACCCGCAGTTTCTGGTTTCGAAGTTGGTAACGATTTGTATTTAGGTTATTAGGGTAGTCCCATGTTTTCATGGTCTGTGAGTTTCTTGTTCTTTTATTGATTCTTGAAATTCAGAGATGGAAGTTGCATGGCTTGTGTGCTGTGGGTGAGCGGGGTACTCCATCTCTCGCCCAAAAAAATGTATATATTTTTTTAAAAAAAAATGTGTTCCACCTTTTTTCTAGGTTTATCTTTGCTTGGAATTCCATACGGGAGGAAAAGTGTTGGAGGATGTAAGCAAGTCGAGCGAGTCAAGTATTAAGAAAAAAATATAAGAAAACTAAGGCTTGGGTTTGAGGTCGATTTGAAACTTAAATTATTAATTGTTTTTCGCTCGGACTTAGGCTGACCAAGCCTGGGTTCGAACTTGGTTGAAAATATTTGGGACTATTATCCAAAAATAAAGATCCAAAACTAAAGATTGAAAACCCTCGAAATATATCTAATTAAATATGTCTATAGTTTATAAATACAATATATAATGATTTTATTCGGCGATGATCCTGCGGTCAAACTCGGTTGGAAATATGTATTTGATTACTTGGGTCTTGCTGATGCAAGTACTCTCATAATGATAATAATAAAATTTGTCACTAAATTGCAGGCTACTCCATTAAACCTAAAGCTTTGTACAGCAGGAGATGGAATAGATTCGTACAACCTAAAGCTTTGTTTATAGCTTTTTCTTGAATATTCTATTAATATATGCTATAAAAGACTTTATATTATATTTTAAATATTCGGAGATGGTATAGATAACAAGGCAAGATGACGAACTCGAGGCCCATCTTTCCTGGTGACCAAACCCACTCATCATCGTCATTAGTATAATCTCGATGTTTATAATAAACTCTCAAAATATAATAGTCACATAAAATCAGGGTGTATCCCGAATTTTGTTTTATTGGCAACGTTTCATTCGAAGTAAACGTGTTACAGGCAAAAAAAGAAAAATATGACATATCTTATATGCATGCGAGGATTCCAAAAAAATTCAAATATTCTATACTACGTATAATAATAGGATCTGATAAACAAGACAAATAAAACGTGATAGTTATAATATTTATCGTATTTCAATCCCAGAAAATTTATCTATCTTATACGAAATTAACAATACGTGTGAATATTAGAATAATTGCCAGTTTAATAAATGCAAACAACCTTACTACTGACTTTATATTAAATTAAATTCGACGCAAGTGGAGAAATGCAAATACGTTTCGTTTCGACAAAATAATGATCCGATAGTTAATGGGATGATATATTATTTAGGAATGCTATGCTAATATTTAAATACAGTACAGTTGTTTTGCATGTTTCTATATAAATACATTGAAAGTTCCATCGGATGTATCAAATTCTGAGTTGAATAATGGCTAGTTGGGTTTATTTTTATATTTTACACCTATCACTTACATAAATATATATATATATATATATATGGTGACACACAAAATTTCTGTAACCTATGAAGAATATTCGGATCTACTTGCCAATACGCAATAACAAGTTGAACTTGGTTTATCTTATCAAGTTATACATTAAAATATCTCATACGCGCATTTAATAGTCTCCATATTGACCGTAGAAGCCGGTCAATATTGAGATGCCTTAGTCGTAACTGCATTTATTATTTTGAGACTATGAAATTCTTTAATAATAATAAATTTAATTTATAAAAGAGATTGCGGTTTAATTGGGTTTGGTATTTTTAATGTAGTGGAAGGAAGGAACATTGAACCTAGGAAGTAGACTTGAGTCTTGATTCATTGCATGCAATGAAAGTGGGGCCGCCACACCTCTAAAATTAATGGGATAATGCATCACAAGAAATATACATCCACAGGTTTGCATTTTCCCATTGTATTCTCCAACTCTCCCTCTCTCTCTCCTCCCGTCCTGGCTACTTTTTTTGCCCTATTCAATAGGGTTTCCTTCGGTTATTTTGTCGGATGCATTTTGTTCTGCTTGATTCTCTCCTCGCCGTGTTATTCTTGATCGATCTGCTTGTTTTTCCTCTCGCCAGAGGGTTTGTTGGGCTTCCACGCTTCGGATTCCACCTTCTTGCACTCTATACGCTGCTCCCATGTCTAAAGTCTTCGATTTCAGTGGTATGTTGGCTGATCTTTCGTGGGTTTTCTCTGTTGAAGTTTCTTTTCTTTTTGTGCTGTTGATTTTGTGAATCTTTCAGTTCTCAACGGTCTGTGTGTGTGTGTGTGTGTTTGCGCGCGTTTTTTGTGGACTGCTTTTTTCTGTAGGCAGCCTGAAAATTTTCAATTCAAGTCATAATTTGGAATCATGTATGGTTTTGGGTTAAAGTTCATATATTCAATCCTGCATGTCTAGATTTCTTTCCCTAGTTCTTGCTATTTTGTTGTTGTATTTGCAAAACTCGGGCACATCACATAATTGGATGGAATATTTTTCTTATGATGAATGGATTTGAAGGATGAAAGTAGAATGACCCCAATCACTTCGTATTTGAAATGCTAAAAAGTGGACTTGAAAATTGGAAAATGATGTCCTTTAAATGTTACAGATGCAATTTGACTGGAGTTGTACTTGAAATCCAACTGCACGAGTCTTGTCAGCTGAATTCAGCTTGGTTTTCTCCGGTGAATTAGACATAGTAAACTCTGAACTTTTACTTGAGGAAAATCTTGCTCCCCGACCGTGGGATTTGGTTTGTGGTCCTCATGTATCGTTCTTGTGTGCTTTATCCATACTCATTCAGGATATGGTCCTCTATGATACTGTGCAGCTTTAGATTTAAAATTTGCGCAGTTGGCCCTGAGAATTTCATTATTAAAAAAAGATGAAATGTGTTATAATTCTTAAAAAAATGTATTGTTATGTATTATTATGATTATAAGCTGATGTCAGTTTCTGTTTTTTGTTAACAGGTGGTGATGATTTTTGTTCTGGTGGGTTTATTAACAAAAATCCCAAGGATTCAAATTTGTTTTTTCCTCTTGGTCGCCATGTGGATGTGTACTTCCCACGGAAAAGGTCTCGTGTCACTGCTCCATTCATTTTCAGTGAAGAGGTTAAGCAGCAGCCATCTATTGAGGTTCTTCCTGATGCATGCCTCTTTGAGGTTTTCAGGCGTCTCTCAGGAGGGCAAGAGAGGAGTGCCTGTGCCTGTGTCTCAAAGCGCTGGCTTATGCTTCTGAGTAGCATCCATAGAGATGAAATATTTCCGGCAAAAGGTGATACTGGTTCCGAGGAGCATCATAATACATCTATTTTTGAGAAGGGTGGTGAAGCATCCAAACCCCAAGCGAAGGGAGAATTTGTTGATTCTAGTGGGGTTGAATCTGTGAACAAGGAGGAATCTGAAGGAACTGATTCAGATGGTTTTCTCTCCCGTGTTTGGAAGGGAAAAAAGCAACTGATGTGAGATTAGCATCTATTGCTGTGGGAACTGGAAGCCGTGGAGGTTTAGGAAAGCTTTCCATTCGTGGAAGCAGTTCTACCCATGGCCTGACAAATCTTGGCCTTAGAGCTATTGGCCGGTGTTGCTCTTCTTTGAGAGCTCTTTCGCTGTGGAACTTATCATCAATTGGTGATGAAGGGCTTTATGAAATTGCAAGTGGAGCACATCTTCTTGAGAAACTTGACCTCTGTCATTGCCCCGCAATCACTGATAAAGGATTAATTGCCATTGCTATGAACTGTCCTAGTTTGATGTCCGTGACAATTGAGTCCTGCGCAAACATTGGTAATGAAAGCTTGAAAGCTTTGGGCCACTATTGCCCCAACTTGAAGTGCATCACTGTTAAAAATTGTGCACTTGTAGGTGACCAAGGAATTGCAAGTCTGTTTTCATCAGCTGGTCAGGTCTTGTCTAAAGCTAAATTTCAGGCACTTGACATCAGTGATGTTTCTTTGGCTGTTATCGGACACTATGGCAGTGCATTGACTGATCTTGCACTCCTTGACCTACAGAATGTCAATGATAGGGGTTTCTGGGTCATGGGTAAGGGTCAAGGTTTGCAGAAGCTGAAAGTTTTATCCATTACTGCATGTAGGGGTATTTCGGATTCTGGCGTTGAAGCTTTGGGTGATGGTTGCCCAAATCTGAAGCTGTTTGGACTCAGAAAAAATCTTCTCGTCTCAGATACTGGAGTGGTGAAATTTGCCAGAGCTGCTGTGTCACTCGAGAGTCTTCAGTTGGAGGAATGCCACAGGATCACTCAGTGTGGAGTATTCCATATCCTTGCAAGCAGTGGTGGGAAATTGAAGGCTCTTTTTTTAGCAAATTGCTTGGGGATTCGGGACATAAATTTTGTGTTTCCTTTGACTTCCATTTGCCAGTCTCTCCAATCATTGGTCATTCGCAACTGTCCGGGATTTGGTAATGGTGGATTGGACATATTGGGTAGAATGTGCCCAAAACTGACTCAAGTGGAACTTAGTGGTCTTCAGGGAGTAACTGATGCCGGAATTCTACCTCTTATTTACAGTTTGGAAGCTGGTTTGACGAAGCTAAATCTTAGCGGGTCTGTTAATCTGACTGACAACTCAGTTGTAGCTATCACAAAGCTGCATGGGGAAACACTTGAGCTTATGAATCTTGATGGGTGCAAATACCTCACCGATGTGTCCCTGTCCGAAATTGCTCGGAACTGCTCAGTGTTGCGGGAGTTGGATGTTTCGAAGTGTGGAGTAACTGATTCTGGGATCGCCGCCTTAGCTGGTGCTGAGCAGCTCAGTTTACAGATCTTTTCTCTGGCAGGTTGCTCTTTCGTGTCTGACAAAAGCTTACCTTTTTTGGGGGTGTTGGGCAAGACTTTGGCTGGGCTTAACATCCAGCACTGCAATGGAATCAGCAGCAGCAGTGTTGACCTGCTTCTGGAGCTGCTCTGGAGGTGTGATGTCCTTTATTAACATGGTGGGCCGAGCATAAATGTCCACTACTTTCATGAAGGTCTTGTTAGGTAGCAGTTACTGAAGTTGTTTTTGGGTCCATTGGTGTATGGGTCTTCGTCACCTGGTTCAGTGTCCGTCTTCTGCCTTGCGGTTTTTTTCCTGGTGAATGTGGTTTGGCAACCCCTTTTTGCAGCTCTCGTTAGAGAGTTGTTCCCAAGAATTTTAGTTTCTCGATTGTGGGAGCTATCTTCTGACTGCCGGCCACACGTAGCTGAGAATATACGGAGGATGGTGGGTGCTGAATCTTTGCATGGCTTCAAGCAGTCTCTCTTCTTCTTAGGTTATGTAGAAGTCTTGGCTTAACCGAGTCTTCTATGTCGTCGTGTTCCGTGTTTTGATTTGAGTCGGTGCAAGGATTGTTTCATTGTTGCTTTTGGCAGTTTTGACGTTTGTTGCCTTGCTTTCGTGGGCTTTGGCCATGGCAGATACTACTTTTGAGTCTGCCATGATAACCCTTTCTTCGTGAAAGGGTTGTTTTTTGTATTACCAAACCCTGGTTTTGCAGGCTTCTTTTCTTGTAAACTGTCGCCTCCCTTGCAACCTTGTGTGGTTTTCAAGCGATTCTGCTTAAATTTTTACACTGCTTTGTACTCTTGTGGTGTCAGTTGTTTATCCATGAATAAAAAGTGCACTTCTATGTATTAGCTTTCTTGTTCAAGTTCCAACTTACCAAAGGACGCCTGAAGTTGTTGACAAGCTAACATTTGAATAAACCCACACATCTTATAACACAAGAAGCAAATTTGTAGGCCAAACTTCAAGGATTTGCCTGTTCTGTAAGAAATGAGCATCGATGTTAGGGTTTTATGCGAAATAATTAATGAACGGTCTGGATGTGATCGGATCTCAATCCTCTATTTCATACATTTAATGCAAAATCTCATATACTTCAAACCACTCAACTTTCCCTACAAAGTTCTCACCAAACCTAGTGATCGCTTACCCAACCATAAACCATCCACGCGCCTCGCTAGGCGTATACCCTTTTGTCTGTATATAACTGAGATTTATAGATTATATCGTGAAATGTGACAAATTTGCCTAAAAAATGTTGCTGGATACAAACTAAATGATAAATAATGTTAATGATTTGATTTAAATGTGATAAATCTTATATATAATTAAAATATATGATTGATTTAATTACTTATTTTCCTGTCTTTATTTAGTAAATTAACTAAAAACAAAATCAAACAAGTAAAACCAAGTCTAAGAAGACACTGAGATACTCAATGAATGGAAAATAATTCACACAAACATGCTAAAATGATAAGAAACGGAAACAGAAAAGTGATCCACTAAATTTGTGGAAGTTGTTATCATTATTACTATTACATCATATTTTATTGAAGAAAATTTGATGAATCAAGGGTAATAAAAAGTAAGGAACTTAGGGATAAAAATGGAATAATGTTTTATATGACACGGAAAGGCATCTGTTTCATCTAATTAAAAATAAGAGCTGCCGGCAATTCCTTTCACGCACTCAGCATTATCTGTCTACAGCCGACAGCTTTTCACCTTCTTGTTTCATACCAACAGAAGGGAAGACTTAGATCTGTGGGTGAATTTCCTGTTACGGGATCGATCCATGTGATTAGATCTGTCTAAACTTGGTACCCAGCCGTGATTTTCATTTTTCTTGACAGCCGGAGCTTGCAAATCGTTGTTGTTTTCCAGATTCTGCAGCCATGCCGCCGACTACTATCCGGAAAGCTATTGGGACGGTGAAGGACCAAGCCAGCATCGGGATCGCTAAGGTTTCAAGCAACGTGGCGCCGGAGCTGGAAGTCGCAATAGTCAAAGCAACCAGTCACGATGATGACCCGGCGTCCGAGAAGTATATTCGGGAGATTCTCCATCTCAACTCGCTATCTCGTGGTTACGTTAACGCTTGCGTGGTTGCTATATCTAGGAGATTGGGGAAAACGCGGGATTGGATCGTGGCTCTCAAGTGTTTGATGTTAATCCATCGTCTGCTCAACGACGGAGATGCTGTTTTCCAGCAGGAGATCATGTACGCTACTAGGAAGGGGACTAGATTATTGAACTTGTCGGATTTCCGTGATGAGGCTCATTCCAACTCATGGGATCATTCCGCATTTGTGAGAACGTATGCCCTGTACTTGGATCAGAGACTTGAGTTGATGGTTTACGATCGGAAACAGAGTGGAAATGGGGTTGACGCGAGAGGATTTGGCAGTAGAGAGGATCTGCAGAATTATAGATCTCCCCCAGGGTCAAACAGGGGATACGATGATTTCAGTGAATTTCGGGACAGAGGGGGTTATGGGATGCCCAGATCGCATTCATATGGGGATGTCAGAGAATCTACAGAGACCAGGAAAGATGTCACTCCGCTGAGGGAAATGAAGCCGGAGAGGGTTCTTGGGAAGATGGGCCATTTGCAGAGGCTGTTGGACCGTTTCTTGTCGTGTCGCCCCACCGGTCTAGCCAAGAGCGAGAGGATGATTCTGGTGGCACTGTATGCGATGGTGAAGGAGAGCTTCAAGTTCTATGCGGATGTGTGCGAGGTTTTGGCAGTACTTCTGGATAAATTCTTTGATATGGAGTATGAAGATTGTGTTAAAGCTTTTGATGCGTATGCTGGCGCAGCTAAGCAGATTGATGAGCTGGTTGGATTCTATAATTGGTGCAAAGATGTGGGGGTGGCAAGGTCCTCCGAGTATCCGGAAGTGCAGAAGATTACTAGTAAGCTGCTGGAGACTTTGGGAGAGTTTGTGCGGGACAGGGCGAATGCCACGAAGAGCCCTGAGAGAAAGTGGCAATCGAGCCAGTTGTTCAAGAGGAGGAGCCGGTGTCTGATCTGAATGAGATCAAAGCATTGCCGCCTCCAGAGGATTATACTCCCCCTCCGCCACCTGCGCCGGATATGCCTAAGCCTGTTGTCGAAGAGACTCGGGATTTAGTTGATCTGCGGGATGATGGAGTGAATGCGGATAGTCAAGGCAATACATTGGCTTTGGCGCTATTTGGTGGTGCGCCGGGGACTAACAATGGGAATGGCTCGTGGGAACCATTCTCTTCTAACGGAGAGCCGGAGGTGACTTCTGCTTGGCAGAATCCGGCATCCGAGAGTGGAAAGGCTGACTGGGAACTAGCCCTGGTCGAGTCTGCCAGTAATTTGTCCAAGCAGAAGGCTTCAATGGGTGGGGGACTGGATCCTTTGCTGTTGAATGGCATGTATGATCAGGGAATGGTTCGGCAACATGTGAGCACGGCCAATTTGAGTGGTGGTAGTGCCAGCAGCGTGGCTTTGCCAGGTCCCGGAACAAGCAAAACTCCAGTGTTGGCACTCCCTGCACCGGATGGAACGGTCCAGGCCGTCGGACAAGATCCATTTGCAGCATCTTTGACCATTCCCCCACCAGCATATGTGCAGATGTCCGATATGGAAAAGAAGCAGCACTTGCTATTACAGGAGCAGATGGTATGGCAACAGTATTCGAGAGAAGGCATGCAAGGTCAAACCAGTTTGCACAAGATCGGTGCTGCGCAACCTTATGGGATGCCACCAGTAAATGGACCTTACGGGTATCAGTATCACTACACGCCTTACTGATTTTTTCAGCGAGTTTATCTGTTGAACATTATATTACTCTTGTTTCCTTTGCACTCTGTTATATTTGCTTGCGTTTGTGCACGACAAATATGCTACTGAAGGTATAAATGTGATTGCAGAGGCTTTATATATATTTTGTTTTGTGTGTAATACCAGGCGAGATTTTTCAACGTTGTCTCTTGTCCAAAAACATTAATTTTATGTATTGAATTGACATCTTAGTGTTAGCTACTATGTTGCAATTCTGAAATCCTACTTGAAATTCATCCACCTTGGAAAGTTGCCCGAGTGCTGCTTGCCGGCTTGGATGGAACTTGTCTCTCCATGACAAAAAAACAAATAATAATAATAAATAAAGGAGATCCAAAGGAACCCAGTGAAACCTTTTTTCTTTCCCAGATTCCTCATGTAAAGGGAAAACGTGAAGCTTCTTCCATTTGTGGAGCATCTTCTTTAAAAACTTTGTTACCTCCTCATTTTTTTTTAATGGAACCCACATTGTTACCCTTTCGATTGGTTCTGGGTAAGCTTTCAACTAATCGCAATAGCCTACAGATCACGCTAGCCAAATAAACCATGTCCTGCAGTAGAGAAACTGATGTCAGGTTCCCCTTCAATGTCCTCAGTCTAGCTTACAACATGTTTGCATGTCAAAAGTTTATTCATTCTTTCTTTAGGTTGTGGAATCTTCCAACAGTTGCGATGAAAATTCAAATAGATTAATCAACCACCATCTTGATTTTGACGCGTGAAAACTCCTCTTTGAAAAGATGACCTCAAACAATATTTTCTTGGTCTGAATCAACACCATTGAGCTGCTTGAATTGAACTCCATTTTGATCTTGTACAAGTTATTTTTACGAGACTTGACCATGAAATGATATTCGAGGGTATTACCGGGATATCGAATAATTGTATCATGAAATTGTCGACATGCAATTTATTTACGGTCTTAGTTGTTAATGGATTTGATTGAAACTTCGTGTTTGCCAAATATCGCCGGCTATTTGTTTTGGTCAATGACGAGATTATATTCCACCCTCTTCAAACATCAACAGTAAATGTATTCAACCAGCTTTGATTTTTTCAGCAATGTCACATTCGTTCTAGATGAATTATGACCTTCTAAATTACAGCTTTCATGATGATAATTAATTATCGAATTCATTTAATGACCCCAGTGTCTGAACCATGACAATTTCTTTTGTAGGATGTGTGCATGTGCATATACCTCGTTCAAACAACTGATAAAATCATCACAAACCAGTTGACTTTTGTGATTCTTCTTTCGTTCTTGTTCTTATTTTCAATTTCCTTTCCAAAATAAAACATCGGAAAATTAATAGTAATTTTTTTTTTCTTGTAAAGATTTTTTGAAACAAGTGCAAGGTCAAGGAATTCTTCCACCAACAAAAAAAAAAGAAAAAGAAAAAGAAAAAGAACTTGTACAATGTGTAGGGATTCTCGCAAAAAAGAATTCAAGATCTTGAACACCGATGAGGCAGACCGAGATGGTAACTATCTGGGAAACACATTAGAGGGTAGATTATAATTTAATTCCTAAGTATTTAAAGTTGTATGACTTATTTATCAACGAAATTCGATATTTTTTTAACTCGAAATATTGTTTGCTCAACGGTAAAATAGTGAGGTGTTGAGTATAATTCCATTTGCAAATAAAATACTTCCTCCATTTTATCCAAATTATAAGGTTTATCATTCATTTTCCATCCGTCAAATATACAATCTAAATAAGATATCTAAGACCATTTTATTTATTTTTGTACCAATCACCACTATCATTGAAAGTTGAGTAACTCCCTGGCAGAGTTGAAAATGTCATGAGTCCAATGCTGAAGCTCCAAAGTCTAATTATATACATGGTTCTTCATCTTGAAAGAGTCAAAATATGCATTGTTTTTTCTATTCATATAGGCTAGACAAGTAGCGAGGATCAATCATGTACATACTTAAATACCAAGACAGATACCCGAAACGGCGAAAAGAATAAAACAACAACCATTATCAAGGAAGTGATTGCAGAGTATTCCGAAAATTTAATGAACTTGCATAAAATGGAATTATACATGATGATACAATATCTCTGTGCACAAGCTATTTAAAAGACACTAATGGTTACATCGTTGGAGCTTGGCAAGTAGGAACAAAAACAAATAATTATACAACCGTGTCCATAAATTTCAAACCTCAGACAAACTCTCCTCGAAGAGAGGACATATAAATTAAGCAAGAGGTACTAACTAGAAAAGGAGATGGAAATCTGAGTAAATGTCAACTAGTTTTACATGTAATTAGAGTTTCAAGCATGATCCCATTCACTAACCGGTGAAGCAAGATTTGCCAGCTTTTGTTCGAGCTTTTGTTTACATGTCATACCCAGGTTAGCTGTGTTCTGTTAGACAATGAACAGAGATCACCAAGCGCGTAGAGAAAGCCAGAAAGGAATCTAGACATTGAATGAAGCTAAAAAAACATAAATTTTTTCATTTGGGTGTGAACGGTGAGAGAATTGTGCAAGCAAACACGTGGTGTTACTTGGACTAAAGTAGATTCATTGAAGACTAAGGAGGCAAAATAAAAATCACAGAACTCAAGGGACAAATATGTTTTCTAGCGTCGGGTGTTGCTTCTTGCATTTAAGAAATTACAAGTGAAATTTAAGCATTTTGTAACAGATTATCAATTTGCCTACAACACCCTCCAGGCATCAAAAGTCCCGCTCAAATGTGAAGCAATATTATATAAATTATTGCACCCTAACATGCATCTTACTCCAAAACACAACTGTAAAATGAGGAAGGTGTTTCTTCATGTAAATACTGCTGACCTAGATGTCGGAGAACCGAGAGCGACGTCTTCGAGAGCTGTGTAAAGGAAGGTACATGAGAGAGATGAAATGCAAGTAACAAAACACAAATCAAAGGTGATTGGCATTTTATTATAATTTGTCATCAAACAGGCTGACAAATTAGTAAAAGATTTAAAAACCAGATATGAATAAATAATGTAATTGAACCTTCTAGAAATTTGATTTGCTCACATTCTCAATTTTTCACGGAGTTAAGTGAGATCAAAACATAGGAATTTTCCAAATCATGAGAAACATAAAATGGCAACAACCAATGCATTAACTCACCTGTTTTGACCAACTCTTCCCCTTGAAACTTCCCTGTCACTAACAAACTCGTCCACAGTATCTACAGGGGACCTAAAATCAGGATATTCAGCGGATGATATCGAACCCTCATCAGAGTTTGAAGTATCGAAACTCAGACGATTATTTCCTCTTCTGGAAACACCGATTCTTGACCTCCTTCTGTTTCTAGATCCCCGAAAATTTTCAAATACCTGATATAACATGCAGGACGTCCACCAATTTCCCTTGTGTCCAGGGAAGTCGTCAAAGTCATCTCCGGAGTTATCATCTCCATACTCTATCACATAATCACCTAGAACGACTCCGCGAGGGATTTCTGACTGAATAGTGCTTAAAACATCGATTATCTCGGAAGATTGCTGGAAATTTTCCCAATCCAGTTGGCGGGCTGGATCGATTTTTGAAGGGCAAGCATGAGGATGCTCTAATCGTGCATGTTTTTTAAGTTCCAAGCATGTACCTGAAAATGCACATCTTTCCTCTTCACAGCGGCGTTTCTTGTCATCCAGGTGTACACGAGCTATATCAATCACTATCCATCCAGTAACTTCTCCTCTACATAAGGGGCATGCCGGTTTGACATCCGATTCCGGATCCATTAACTGTACATTTTCAACAGAACTCGGTGATTTAGATCCAGACGATATCCCACTTGCTTGTTTGAAGCGATAGAGACAGTTTGATTGCAAATGGTCCGTGTCACATACAAATGGCCGACATCCATTATTGTACGACGTGCATTGGAGGAGAACACAATTGTGTGGACACTCCAAGCAAATAGGACAAATAACATCATCCCAGTTCGTATACAGCTGAATCTCTTCCATTCCAGTTGTGTTTGGGCTAAAGTCCACTTTTCCAAAGTCTCAAAGCACACAGAGTATTAAACTTTAAGTCTCTAGAAACATGGAGCAAGAGCCTTCATGCCTATAAATATATTAATGTCAGAGTTGTGATCCTAATAAGTTCACCAAGCAAAAAAAAGTGATTAGGTAATGTAACATCTGGATCTAACCATCTACACAATGATTTTTTATCAACCCAGGCTGTACTAAGAATCTCTTTAGAAGAGTTGATAATCACCATAGCTGGACAGTAAATTTGAATGAGATGAAAATATCACATTTCTGTTTGTTCGCTCACTGTCCATGAAGAGGTGAGTAGCACAAACATGGAACGCAGTGTATGATACTTTTTCGCTCAGATGCCTCCATGTTAACACATGAACACTAGAAATAAGGGAGAGCTACAGAATCTGGTTGTTATACATCATTAGAGATGTTAGAATATACTGATTTAAGATGGAAAGAATAGGGTTCCTTGGTTATGGAGTTTAGTAGAGTTTAAAGCTTTTTTAATCTCCACTTGAGCAATTCCCAACCAGGCGAATAGCGTAGCGGTTTTTGTAGAGTTTAAAAGCCTTTTCAATCTCATTTAAGCAATCTCCAACCAATCCAAACACGTATTTGTAATGTACGAGATGAAAGAGCTGTGCTGTGATGCTACTTTCAAATGACTGATGTCGGTGCTGATTATAAAGTTTCAAAGTAATAATTTCAATGATGTATATGGTTTATCATTGAGTTTACACCTGCAGACATGTTTAATTTATAGAGTTATGCTAAGCTATGTTTTATATGCCTAGCATGTATTGTTTGATATTTTTATATGGCATGTAGTATGTTCAGACTTATCTTTGCATTAATATAATGCATGCTGATGGTGTTGAATTTAGTTCAGGGACATGAATTAGGTTTGTGGGATTACAAACATTGATTAAGTATTGAAATTTTGGCCGTGTCATGCTTCAACTTATGCGGAGCTTACAGAAAAATTTTTACGAAGTCCTAGCTCATAATTGCCTTTTACGACAGTGAACTAGTGGGGCATCACATGAGGATGTAAACCTTTCTTTCTTTTTCATCAGTTTGTTAAAGCAATCTGCTTTTGAAGGAGACACATCTACCTCCCAGTATACCTTACCTTCAGTTATTTTCAATTCACCTTTGACCACTCCCACAATTCCGTATGTTATTCACCACAACAGAACCAACAAAATCAGAAACACTAATCCCACACCTTTGCACATACTAATATTCGCATTTCACCAAGCAAAATCTATCTAACATATTTCTTACAGGACATTTATGGGTAACAATCATTTGTCACTTCTCTCCTCCAAGTAGATTTAAGTACATCTGCAAGAAGAATGAACATCAAATGAAAGAAAGTACCACTGTTGTCAATCATAACCGAG
This sequence comes from Dorcoceras hygrometricum, assembly GCA_001598015.1. Classification (NCBI taxonomy): domain Eukaryota; kingdom Viridiplantae; phylum Streptophyta; class Magnoliopsida; order Lamiales; family Gesneriaceae; genus Dorcoceras; species Dorcoceras hygrometricum. The sequence goes on from KQ995242.1 coordinate 174,703, forward strand.
ATAAAACAGAAATTTCAGGAGAAATAGATCATAAACATTGAAATTCTCCTAGGGAAATTTTTTAAAATCAACACATGATTGATTTCCACCGATGACGATACGGGAAAACTTCCAAAACCAATTCTTCCCTCACATTAAATACTTTTCCGCAGTTCCAACTTCTCCCAATGGAGATACCATGGGTCCAAAAACAACAATCCCAGTCTCGCCAAGAGCAAATATTTCCTTTTTTCATGACAAAGATTGGAAAAAAAATCTCAAACGGCCCTCATCCTCAACATTTCACGTACTTATAAGGGTAAAGAAGGGGGGGAGGAAATCCCACACGGGTTGGATGATCAACTCTTACAGAACCCGAAAACAGCATCAAACCCAACAATTAAATATGAAGTAAATTCATTAAAGCAATCCACGGCGATCATGGAATAATCAAGAAATACCAATCCACTTTTATCCAAAAGTCAACTTTAGCCCATTGATTTACAGCCAGCAGGCAACCCCAACCGGGAATACAAAGAATCGGAATCTTTCTTACATATAATCAATCACATGTAAATAGTGGAAGAGAGATGGACCTGGTTACTCGCAAAGCGGAGGGAATTCGTGAAAGTAAAGTGGAGACGATAGGTCTGTCTATTTTCTGAGCTGATGAAATGAAAAGGAAAATTCAGGGTTGGTGATGTGGACTTTATAGTCTTTTTCATCTTTGTAGTCCATTATTGTTCTTTCTTCGTTTCATAATCATTTTATATTAATCTTAATGAAGGGCCTTAAATATAAAATTAGATAAAGTACTTGTACAATAATATATACTTATAATTTAATAATAATCTTACTCTTTTTGAAATGTGTTGAGATAATGGTGTATGATTAATGGTTTAACAAAAGCGATTAGTACAAATTTGATTGTTTTCTTTTTCTAAAAGAAGAATTAATATAGATCTCACAATATTTACGAATGATTTTAAAGTTATAGAAAATCCAAGTCGAAACTAGAAATTTTGGCTCACTTTTCTACGATTAAATCTAAATAATATAATTTTTTAAAAGAAGTTATAATAAAAAAATATGTTTCTGGGAAAAGGAATAGAGTGAGAACAGTTGGCATGAGGTTTTAGCTTTCGACTACGACTATGGATTCCTTTTCATCGGAGGCGATTGCTCGGCAGACATGGGAGCTGGAGAACAATATCATATCTGCCTCCGCCACCGACTCCTCCGCGGCGGCGTCCGACGCTATCTTTTTCTACGACTCGGCGGCGCAGGAGAAGTTCCAGCAAGAGAAACCTTGGGCAAATGATCCTCACTACTTCAAGCGGGTGAAGATATCTGCTCTGGCGCTGCTCAAGATGGTTGTCCACGCGCGTTCTGGAGGAACCATCGAAGTTATGGGTCTAATGCAGGGCAAAACTGACGGAGATGCGATTATTGTGATGGACGCTTTTGCCCTTCCCGTTGAGGGCACGGAAACTAGGGTTAATGCGCAGGCTGATGCCTACGAGTATATGGTGGAATATTCACAGACCAACAAGCAGGTTCTTTGATTTATTAGAGCTTATGTTATTTTTTTCAACACAATGTCATCACTGCATACTGTTTGTGCTATTTCCTCTTTTTTTTTCCATTAGCTTACTATCAGGGGTTGAATGTATTCGTTATTGGATATCAGAACATGGAAATGTAAAGAGCGATTTTGATTATTTTAAAATCCTGAGCGTTTCGTAATTGAGTATATATCTCGGAGTAAATTGATCCTCTTTTGATTTTGTTTATGAAGGCGGGCCGGTTAGAGAATGTAGTTGGGTGGTACCATTCCCATCCTGGTTATGGGTGTTGGCTTTCTGGTATCGATGTTTCCACACAAATGCTTAACCAACAGTTCCAGGAGCCTTTTCTTGCTGTTGTTATTGATCCAACGAGGACTATATCTGCTGGAAAGGTAGAGATCGGTGCTTTTAGAACATATCCTGAAGGGTATAAGCCTCCAGATGAACCAGTTTCTGAGTATCAGACGATCCCCTTGAACAAAATTGAGGACTTTGGTGTTCATTGCAAACAGGTAAAACCTTCTGCTTCTGTACAACTTCAAAGCACTCCAAGCTGAATTTGCTCACTTACTCAGGCTTTTTCTATGTGCAGTATTATTCATTGGATATCACATACTTCAAGTCCTCTCTTGATTCTCATCTTTTGGACCTGCTATGGAACAAGTATTGGGTCAACACCTTATCATCTTCTCCTTTGCTTGGCAATGGAGACTATGTTGCTGGCCAAATATCAGATTTAGGTAATTTCCTTGGTCATGTTAAGTGACATCTGGTTTTGCGTTTTTAGTTTTCAACTCGAAATGTTTTGAGAATAACTTTGAAATACTTGTTGGAAATGTGTTGAGATTTTTGCAAGGTGGTGTGGCATCTTGTCATTGAAGCACCCATAACTTTTCATTTTTTGAAATGAGTGGGATCTTTAAATTTTTGAACTTATTTATGGGGTGATTAATGTAATAAAATGATTTGTAATTATATGGGAATTATTTGGAAAGTGAGTGATGGTTCATTTTGAAAGCTGATTTCAATTAATCAAAAAACCTACAGCTATTCGTGGCAAATGGAATCACTATTTGGTCGAATGTGTTTCCCCCCACCATCAGCTGTTGGTTCGATTAGCTTGTCCATTTAATTATCTTGACATTCAGCAACCAGATATGGTGTCACTATTTATTACTAGTTTAATGCTCCTGAATTTGTGCAGCGGAGAAACTAGAGCAAGCTGAAAATCAATTAGCTCATTCTCGTTTTGGCCTTTGATAGCAGCTCCTCAAAGGAAGAAAGAGGTCAGTGCATTTGACAATTTATTTGAACATAATGCTAGAACTCGAGGTGGAGTGTGCTAATGTAGTTTTCTGCTGCATTTTGTTTGTACGCAAGATCCTCTTGTGGTTTTCCGTACTCCTTGTTTATTCCTTTGTGAGCACCTACATTTTTATCATTTTTTAGTTTGCTTACAACCGTAGAAATGGGGAGGTTACAACAGAGAAACAACTTTATATTCTGCATATTCCTTATTTTGCACCCACTTTGCTTTATATAGCAACTAGTAACACCAGATATTCCATACTCCATTTATCATATTTTGCCACAGACAATCTTGATTTAATTATGGTTTTGCAATGACGGATCATTCACATCATCTTAAATTGGGGTCATCTTATTGATTTTGCCAATTGTGTGATGGCTCCCCTTACTAGTAAAGGGAACTGGAAGGGACGTTGGCTCTTCTTTCTTCCTCTTACTACTCCTTGCCTCTTCTGGAAAGTTACTTTGACCAAATAGAGTATCCTTCCGTTCCGTATAGGGGAAGGAAAGTCTCTCGCTGTAGTTGTTCTGTAAGGGCTGGGCTTGAATTAGCGTGAGAAGGCGGTAAAAGGGTATTGAGCTAAGAATGCAACTAGAGAATGAGAGGGGCTCACTTGACGGAGTGCCGAGCATCGCTCGTCGTGCTATTGATTTACACAATCATGATTAGTGAAATATTCACCCTAAAAATGGCATTTATTTGTAGACTGCCATAGTGAGCAATGAACACATCTGACTTTCTTAAAAACAGTCTATTTTTCTCTGTAGCTACTATTTTTCTTGGCCGGATTATCATATATATACACACACACAAACAAATCATTCAACTTGCAAATATTACTATAATCTCTGGATGCTTGCCTTTTGTGTATTTCAGGAAGAATCTCAACTTAACAAGATCACTCGTGACAGTGCGAAGATAACTGTGGAGCAGGTTCATGGTTTGATGTCCCAGGTAGATGTGATTCAACAGTTCACCATCAAATAGTATGGCATGTTCTTTTATGTCCACAATGCACGTGTTGAGTTCTACTGATCTGTACCTTGTTATTATCCTCAATTCTAGGTAATCAAGGATATACTATTCAATTCAGTTTGCCAGTGCAATCGATCTGGGGCCGAGTCATCTGGGCCAGAACCAATGGTTGAAACGTGAGATAATACATTTTGCCGGCGGTGTTCTTGCACTCACTAGACAACCAGACAGGATTTGATGATTCTCTTCTATCGTTACCTTTCAAGTCTCAGCTAATTTCCCCAACCGTTTTGCTCGACTTAGAAAGCATACATAGTTTGCGGTATTGTTGATCGGAAGTTGGTGGTTTTTTCAAGATAGATGGCTTTTCATCTTTTTGGATGTTATATTATTACCATACAAAAGCTTTCAAGGATTTTAAGGATCAAGTAGAGCAGTACAAATGAAACTCGAAAGGCTTAGACCTTCTTCCCTCCTTGTCATATTTGATCGAAATATGTGTTATCTACCCTGCCATGGAACCTGGAGCTTTATTGGATTATTATTATTGTTTTACCATCTCAAAAGTATTTTCTTGAAAATAAAGTTGTGATTGTTTTGTCATTTGTACTTCTTAAAAAAAAGGACTAAAAAAATTAATGTTCTCTGGCAGGAATTCGGTCTACGGTAGGATCAACTTGAACGTGCATGGCCATGGATTTGGAATTTTTTTAAAATCAGTTCTAACGTTTATGTTAATTCTTGAAAGAGTTTGTTCGTTCTAACACATCAAATTTAGACAAAAATCAATAATACGGTAATAATTTAATTTTATAAAATTAGTTTATACAAATGTTATTTTTAAAGAAATCGATATAATTCTCACTTATTTTATACCTTTTTTTTTGTTTTTGAGAATTAGGTCTGGTAAATTAATGGACAATTTCCAAACCGAATTGGAAGCGGATAATAAAGTACACGTGGGGAAGTGAGATCCAGGGATTAGATTTTCGATCGAATATTTTTTTCCATTCATGCTCCTGGCCTGCGCTGCTAGTGTAGAATGGCGAGTTTGGGCGCGTGTTCTTTCCCTGCGTCCGTTAGAATTCGTAACAAGGAATTTGGTCAGGCCCCGATGATTTCTCGCCGCCTCGTGCCGACCACCGCTGCCTCGGGAATATATGCGTCAATGTCGGTGGCGACGAAGCCTCATGACTTGGTGGAATCCATTCTAGCACAGGTGTAAGCTTCAGCTATTTGTTGGGAATTTGATGTTGGTATTGTGGTTTTTACGGTCAATATATTTGGGGAAGAAGAAACCAGCCTTGTATCCATGAATTTGTCAGACAGTTTCTGCCACGGAACAAATAGTGGGAGATGACAGTGGTGTCAGTGATTTAATCATGTTTTTTGGTTTGCTAAATCCGACTAGAAGTTTCGAGTGACCAAGTTTATTAACAGAAAATTAACCATTTTTATCTTAGTATGTTTGTGTATATAGATATTGTCCCTTTTTCTTTGATCGTAATCGTAAGCATTTGCTAGAAGTTTCAGTGTGGCTTCATTAGGTTATGCAAACTGATAGAGGAGTACTGCTGTCAAGAAATGAACACCAGACCGTAGCCGACGTGGCTAATCAACTGCAAAGATTTTGTGTTGCTGAACCAACCAAGTGCCCGCTTATATTTGGAGGTCAACATCTCCTGGACTCTAGTCATTTCAAACTCCCATATTTTAATTTGGGTTAATGTTTGAGCTATGATTTCTGACATTTATAGAGACATTCGAAGTTTGTATGCTAGCCTCTCTCTTCACTGTGCTATGCGAACCGAGTTTCTACCTGATACTCATCCATTGACTTGTAGTAGTCATATTTTCCAATCAAATACGCCTACTTCCACACTAATATGTTATGGTAGCCCATTTCACTGTGTGCTTCCTATTGTACTTTGAGACGCTTCTTCGAATGGAGGACAGATGGCTTACCTTTTGCCTTTTTTCTTTCAAAGATGATATGATCTTCTATGAAAAACTTGCAGAATGGGATGTGCAGTATTGTTCAAATCCTACATCACCAGGTGGTGGATATCGAAATGCATTTGGTCGACTGATATTCAAAACCACGGAAATGATTCAAGTCATTGAATCACCGGATACTGTCAAGAACAGAGTATCGTTTTCCTTTCTGGGGTTTTTAGATGGGGAGGTTTCTCTGAAGGGTAATATTTTGTCCCCTGTGATCGTAGGCATTTATGTTTTCCTTTTGTTCCTCTATGTATGGACCATGGTAAAATTTTCAGATTATAATACTCATATTTTTCAAGCTGTGTTGTATGTTTGTTAATCGAGCTATTGGGTTTTATGCATTTATGAGCCTAAAAATATTGATCTAAAGCTTGAATTATGATTCGAGTTTGAGACCGAGTAAATTCATTTCATACTAGTAGTGAACATACCAAAACTCACCCGCCATTCATATTTGACTTGAAGTAATTTCAAATGCATAAAAGCTCGACTCATTTTTATTGTGTATATATACCACTAGCTAGTATTTGACCAGCAGGAAGAACTTCATGCAACTGGTGTGACTGATTTGGCTAATGAACAGGAAAATTGACAGCCCTGGATGGAGAATGGGTTCGAGTCGTATTTGAGCCACCGGAACTAAAAGTTGGAGGATGGGAATTCAAATATGGTGGTGAGAGTGAAGTGAAGCTGCAAATCACGTACATTGATGATAAGATCAGGCTTGGAAAGGGTTCCAGAGGTTCTCTCTTCGTCTTTAAAAGACGTGAACCACTCCCATAAAAACATGTGATTATAACATGCTCTACTACATTATATGAATCTCCACAATTTCTATGAAGGTGAGGATGTTTAGCCGAAACTTCTATTACTCAGTGTCTTGGGAGCAGCAATGTGATTAGAGTTAATAATGATAATAATCCAGGCTCCTTGTTAATGGTACTTCAACAAACTGCACTTACCAAAAAATCAAACCTTTCTGCAGTGATGTAGATTTTAATGAGAATGGACATAATTCAATTGTCAAATCATACGCATGACAAAATGATTGTACACAATCGGACTTGGACATTGTAAGAGATGGATTTGAAGGAATTCCAAATTTGTCCTTCATGTTGTCTCTTTTTTTATTTAGTTTGCCATTTCTTCGATGTAAGTTTACTAGAAAAGTTAATCATAAATAAAACTGTTTTAAGAGAGAAAAGAAGGAAAGAAAATAATTTTTTGATACAGCTAGCTTTTACGATCTACCAGTAAACATCCACGTACCTTTAGGAAAGCATCTATGCATTAAAGTTCATATAAAATATTGAGGTGTAAAAAATATTCTATTTATACACATAAAAAAAAATGTGACTGGATACGCTAATCTCTACAACCCTTATAGTTTAACACTAACCATGGTGTAATTTTGGAGTTACCTACAGTACCATTTATTGCAATCTATTTAGTTACTTGCATAAATAAACATTGGTTTTGATTTTATCTTTAATGTGCAATTTTTTTTGGCAAAATAATGTTTTTTACTTTCTCTCTTTAACATTAAGATCATTTTACTGAAATACTTGGAAAGTAATCATATATTGTGTTACACATGACAGGTGTCTGTTGGTCGATAAAAGTCTTGCCATCGAATAGCTAGGCCGATCGCTGAGAGCTTCTGTTTGTTTTCTGGTAATGTGCTAGCCTAACTCTGATTGCTTATAACAAATCCAGATATATATCTTAACCTCAAATAACGTGGAAATGCATGAAACAAAATATCATATCATATATAAAAACCCAAATAAGGAGTTTAGGAACAATTAATGATTGTAATATCATTAGTTTTTTATTATTAAAAATTCAGCGTAACCAACGTCAGCGAGCCGTGAACGTGTAAAAACTACAACTCAACGAGGGAAACAGAAAAACTTCAGCAGCTTTTCTAGAGGAAAATCTTCGTCTCTCAACCGTAATCTGTTAGCACCTATCGGCCATCAACAGCTGAAACTTTCAGGCGACGGTTGCAATTTTCCGAGGCGATAAAGTAGCAGCGGTATGTGGTACAAGTGATGGTCCAAACACCTTGATATCCTTTGGTACGACTCCTACCATCCCGAGGACCTTTCTCACCTCATTTGCAAGCTCGATAATGCTGTCATCTTCATGACCTGTATAGATATACTGTTTGATTCATAACTTGGTATATAACTTATTCGGACCAGAAGATTCTAAAGATCATCTATCTTCCTAACATCCAAAAGTGTATTTCAGGACATTTACCGATATCACACAACGCCTTCTCTAACTTGAAAAGGTAGTCTCGATTGTTCCCACATGGGCCGAAGGCAGTTGCTATTTGCTTAGCCATGTCCTCCAAGGGGGCAGGCCCAAGATAGTACTTATTCGATAACTCAGGTGTGGATGTGAACCTGCAAGGTGAAATGAGAATCAACCATTGTTGAACCGAAGTAACAGCAAGCGTATGATTGTTTCCATTTCAAGTCAATGCTCTTTATTTTCAGGAGAAAAACACACAATGCACCCTCATTCCCATCTCCAATATTTTCTCCAAAACAATTTCTCCTTATGTTCACATCATGGAACATAGTCATTAATCTTAAGTAGCTTCACATTTTTTAAAAGTTGATCTGTGATAATCAGCTTAACATACCACTTAAAAAATTTTAAAATTCCATTTACAACACCGAACAATCAAACACGGCATCACTAACTCAAAACTTTCTAGCATAATATAACATATATAGAATAAAACTTGTCATTAAAAAAGATATAAACATAAAATCGCACTTTAATATTTCTGAATCAGTTTTGTCAAAAAACAGTGAAATCAAACCATATAGAGCATACTTTCAAAAAAAAAACAGATTGAGCATAACAAGTTTGGTTGAATATTTGAGGTAGAAGGTAAAATCACTTACACTATTACCCCAGTAATAAAGGGTGTTTCCGAATCTTCATCCTGCACGAATAAGACCACGGATATATAAAATCAGCAACCTCATAATGATATGCTTGCAAAATGAGTAAGCAAGTGAAACATGCAAAAAGTTAAATACGATATAGTGGACAAGAACCTGAAAAAAGTATAACTCACTTTGAAAAAGTCTACCAAAGTTTTTTTGTCGTACTCGCATTCTCTTCGTTCCAGATACTAACAAAACATGGATAAACAAAACAATTAATTCAGAATGCCACATTAAGAAGTCAGATTATGAATCAGTTGAACATTATGCAGCTACGTTCATTATATTATTATAAACGAAAAAAGACCACTCCAAAAGGTTAAATTTGTACTGAGCCAATAAATAATTAAGACTATCATACCGCCATTGCTTCCTTTTCCTTTTCTGGCCCTCCCCGCACGCAGTAGGCAGTACCCCACTGAAATAAGAATTGACATTTCAAGATGGCCTTCCAAATAGACAAGGGATACATCCAAAAATAAGAGAAGCATACAATAATACATGGGACAACAGCGGTCCAATTGACCTTTCTTAAAGTTTGAAAAACATTTAGTGACATAATCAATCCTCTAATAAGTCAGACATACAAGAAATGGAAAAAATCCAATTTGTTGGAAATTTTAGCTCTCATTTTAAAGTTTACATCAAATTTAGGCAATAACCAATCACCTAATTCTTGATGACCTCCAGGACCAACAATCTCTATCCATTGGTCCCCATTATGAAAGAAATCATCCCATAGAAAGATTTTCATCTGTGGTCCTCGTACAGTTAACACCTCAAATTTTCTTTTAATTGAGCGAACAAGACACCAAAAACCAGACAAGTTTCATCAATCCGTATCACTCTCTAAAAGGATTTCGACATTTACTCTGTGTGGCTCAAAGCATTGGTAGAAACATCTATCAAGGAATTAACAAACGATTGAAAGGAAAACCTACACAGACTGCTCCTTCATGTTCTTCCAAAGTGCAGGTTCTTGCTGGGTGTTCCGGCGTACCTCTGTGATCAATGCAGGCTGAAAACCATAAAACTACATGTTAGAAAACGATAAACTGGTGTAATTTTTTGAATTGTTCCGAAAATTATCAAAGAAAATTTAAGAAACTAGCTGAAAAACGCATTGCGCACATGCCAGATTTGATTTTAGCAAAACTCAAATTACTTCAAAAGGTAAGTCGAAGGGATTTGCTAAATTTCACGATTTAACAAACAATCAAAGGAAAGGGTCACAAATTTCATCCAATACAAAAGAAACATACCCAGATCAAATACACGCCTGTAGTCTCTGATGAACCCAATCACCTTCTCGTCATATTCAAATCCTGGGTTCCAAACCAATGACCCGTACCCAAAAATCCAGAACACCATCTTTCGTACCTCGGACAAAAGCACCACCTAAGCAAGTAAAAACCAAAACTCAACCAACAAAACCACAGAAAATTCTCAACACGAAAACAATCAAGGGTAAATTTGTTTTGAAAGAAAAAACTCACGGAAGAATCAAACGCAACGAATGTGCCGTAAATTAAACTCGGAATGGATATCGGGCAACGGCAATTCTGCTAAAATCGAAATGCAAGATGGATAAATTTTTATCGAATCTCTCTCTGTCTAAAGATTCTTTCGATCTGTGCGGGCGAGAGAGAGATGGAGAGAGGAGATGACGGTGGAATCCAGCGATTTATATATAGGTTGAACGATTAAAAATCAATTGGGAATTTTCTAAAACATTAATTAGAAAATTTAGAAATGTTGAGAAATAGTCACTGAGCCACTAGCTATAAAATTAATAATTTTGACATAATACTAATATAATTTTAGCCTCGGATCAAATTAAAAAAATATATTATAAGCACAATACGACTATAATATACATAAACAAATAATATATTTTCCATTAATACAATCGTAAGTTGTAATAGACATTTATGTCATTTGTTATATAAAATCTTTTTATGTGCCCTAATTAATGGATTGGTCCGATCTGGGTTAAAAATGATGTTATTCAATTAAACCACGAAGCTTACGTTTACAAAAATCGAAAAATTAGGACAACGACCAAATTTGTCTAAGATTCAATGAATCTAGACAGTATATCAATCTTAACTACTCACTAAATATTTCAAGTTTAAGTGTTATTTGTTCTGTTATTTATCATTATTCTATCGTCATGAAGTATATTAATTAACGGGCTTTCAACAATTTTTTCATCCTATTAACACACCCAGTAAATATTGTACAAATTGTTTTTTTTTTTTTTTAATTTATTTTTCTTATCATAGTACAAAAAATCTCACAAACCTACATGCAAGTTATCTAAGGACTGAGTTGTAGCTAGAAACACATCGTCACTTTAGCTTAGTTTTAGACTGAAAATTGCATATACAGAAGTTAATTTGGTTCCGTTTGATCCAGGAGATTGGATTGGATCTCTTGTACCAATTTTATCTCAAATATAATCAATTTTAATTCATTAAATTTCATTACATATCGGACTCAAAATTTTAATAATCAATACAAATATCAATCTCATCATCTTATCCTCGTATCAAAACTGACTCTCGAACAATTATATTTGATACAATTACTTATACACATCTTGCATGTTGAATCCAATGCCTACACATGCACAAATTGACAAAACAATATTTCGTAATAACTAAGTGTACAATACATGGCTTCATGTACAAAACAATACTTGGTGATAACTAAGTGTACAACAAGTGGTATTTAATAGACAAAGGATTATATACTCCTCCCGCTTTCCCTCGCCATATCACTATATAACATCAAAACTTCGTTTCTTCGGTTTTTGGCTCTTTACTATGCAGATGACTAACTCAAATCTTCCTGCAAAGTTCCAAGGTGAAAGAATTCGAGGTCAAATGTGTTTCATTGCAATAAAATACTCGACAAATCAAGTCTTTCGTTCTTCGCTAATCAAATAGAAGTTGCAAAATGTAAATAAAGACTTGACAAGATGATGCAACATATACTTACTTTAGACATTGAACCTTGACTGTGTACAGGTGAGCGGTCTGCAGTGCCCAGAATTGGATCAGCCATGGTATCTTCCTCGGCGAGTTCTCGGAGTTTGTTTAGTTGTGGAAGCACAACTTTTCCGAGGTCCGGCCTATCTTTCCTTCTAAGTTCAGTACATCTGATTGCTAACTTGGCAAATGACAAGGCCTCTTCCTTAGGCCAATCGGGCACCGACGAATCTAGCATTTCAAGAAACGTCTCTTTCTCAATAGCTCTTTGAACAGTATGACTCAAACCCATTGGTGGCTTTCCTGTAAGGATCTGTAAAAAGATAATGCCAAGGGAGTATATGTCTGATTTTATGCCTAGCATTCCTGTTTGTTGATACTCAGGATCAATGTAACAGAAAGTTCCAGCTGCAGACGTCATCCGATATTGAGTGACAGTGTCGGCTACGGATGGAGGGACAAGCCTGGCTAAGCCAACATCAGCAATCTTACTAACGAAGTTGCGGTCCAGGAGAATGTTCGCTGGCTTTAGGTCACGATGAACCAATGGCTCTGGTTTAGTCTGGTGGAGAAAAAGGAGGCCTGTTCCGATCTCAGCAGCGATTCGAAACCTTTGCCTCCAAGATAGTGGAGGAGTGTTTCCACGCCTGAATAATCGGTCTTCTAAGCTTCCATTGTGCATGTACTCATAAACTAAACAACCATACTCGGGGCATGCACCTAGGAGAAGGACCATGTTGGGGTGTCTTATGCAGCAAAGAATTTCTACCTAAAATAACATTTCAACCATGAATAAGACACTTAAGATAGCACCTAATTTTGTCACCAATAGAGATCTTTAATGCTCTATCCCCATTCATTATGCTGCCTACTTTTTAGGCATTATACGGTGAATATTTCTTGATTAACTATTTAGTACAACTAAAAAAATTCGAATAGATGGAGATAAACAAATAAGTTGATCAGATTCAAGTACCTCTTGGTTAAACTGGGATCTTCCTTGTGTAGCATCAGGACGGAGGACCTTAACTGCGACCGGTGTATGATCCAGATAACACTTGAACACTGGCCCATACCCTCCTTCTCCGATCTTCCTTGATTTTGAAAAAAATTCTGTAGCAGCTTCAATATCCTCGATCGAATATCTCCTGTACCTGTAATCCGTCTGTATCATTGAGCTTGAAACCTTAGTCTTCTCTTCTGATTCTTTGATGGCTTGCATTTCTGCACTAATTCTCTTTTGAGCTTCTAGCTCTGCTATCCTTTTAGCTGCTTCAGCATGCTCGATTGCCGCTCGTGACTTGGCCTTTTCAGTCTCTGCAACTTTGACAGCCTCTTCTTCGGCAGATCGAGCAGCTTCTAACCTTTGTTGTTCTTCCATTTTCCAACGCTGGAGCTCCTTTGCCTGAAAACCTGAAAGATATTTTGAGATGTACCAGTAATAATCATTGAATCAAGAGGAAAGAAAAACCTCCCTTGCCTTCTCTTGAGCGGAGAGAGCTTCCTTGCATGCAGTACTATACATATCCATAGTTTGCTTGAGTTCTTGCTTCAATCTTCTCATTTCTGCTTCTACTTCCTCCTGTAAGATACAAGCACGAGTTTCAATTTTTCATGTGGTTAGGCAACCCAGGAGCCTAGGCAAAAGGACAAGGTTAAGTGTGAATTCTATGATAAAAGGTCCATTTCATATTCTGCAAATTACTGGAAATATTACAAAGTTATGCGTACATCCGCAATAATAAAAACAAATATCTGCAAGACATGAAATTTCAACTTGGAGTCATAATCCTTCATGCAATGCTGAAAGAGGCATACTTATTCCGTGAATCATGATTAGGCACTTCACAGAAGAGCTGCCTTTTATATGACATCAACAAAATGTAAGGCCATGAGTATTGAATTTTTCGTAAATCTCCTTACCATTGTCTGTGAGGCATATGTTTTACCACTTTCAACTGAAGCATAGGAGGTGCGTTCTGGTGAGGCCGCTAAATCGAGTGATCTACGTCCAAGTTGCCAGGAATCCAAACTTTGGTCTACATCTGAGAAGCCCGAAAGTCGATTTGGGGTATGGCTGCCTTCTAAGCTTTCGGCATATGGAGGAAGCATGTCGATACTTCTCCGTCCATTGCCGACAAATGATATGTCACACTCTGGTGGAGAGAGTTCGTATGGTTTTCCATTGGGTCCCTTCCTGTGTGTGAATGGGGATCTGCTTGCAGTAGTAACATCTCCAGTTAGTTTCCACTGGATAAGGAGTGGTTTAATTGGGTTGATTTTAATGAATTTTTTTGGAAAGGGCTGAAGTTAGAATTTCAAAATAACTATACACGCATTTTATTTTTTCGTGAGTGGGCAAATGTCATGTCTGTCCATCCTTACAATCCAATCTTATGTTCTTTTACAGTAACAAAGAAATGAAGGCCATTGTGATCAATGAATGGGATAAATCTCCATCAAGGTACATGTCATCCCATAGAAATTCTAAAACAAATCTTACATGTAATCTTTTCTCGTGCACTTTGAGCCACCAGTATACGTTACTAACAGATGGTACACTTGAATCAATCACTAATAGGTATTATGGTATAAGTATGACATACTTGATGGAGCTCGTGTCTCTTTGCTTGGCATGTGGAGACGATCCGGATCCTGGCCTTGGATGTCCTGAAAACGAACCTGAAGAGAAGAAACTCATGATTAATATCATCTTTTGGTGAAATATGATAAAAAGATGCAGCTATACATCAATAAGATGACTAACTTCTGGAGGGCTCTGTTGGCTCCGTAGTATTTGATTTTTTATTGGCTTCGATCAGTATCTGCCGATGCAGCGGGCTGACAATTGATGGAGCTGGACGGGAAGCAGCTCGAGTTGATGAAATTTTTCCTTTGTGGATTACATATACAGTACAAAAATCAGGTACCCCTTTGAGAACGTTTCCGGGAATGTCTTTCGCTTTGAATCTGTTGTGTAGAAAAGCCAATCCAATGAGACTCTAGGCATGATTCCTTTCGACAAAATGCAGAGTGTAATACCTGAAGATTCCGCCTTTTGCAGCGGCACCAAGGACCAACACATCAATTGCAGATTGCTTGATGAATTCAATAATTGCTGTTGTTACATCAGTGTCATCTATCACCACGTCAAAGCATTGTATCTGACAAACGAATCCACAGGAAACTGAAGAACTGAAACTAGTTGAGAAGTAACATACCAAAACCATGAAACTTACGTCTTTGCGAGTACAAAAGACACGGAAAGGAAGGAACACTTCCTTTGTTTGCGCATCCCATTCTCCGGATTCATTGCTTAAGTTAGAATTCGGGGTTGGTCCTGTGCCATAGGTAACATGAAAAAAATTAGTTTTAGAGTCTTGGGAACTAAGGCAAAGGTAAAGAGCACAATGGAGACATTTTGTATTTTTGGACACCATTCCACCAAGTAAAACAAGTATCACACGTATAACTGAAGCTAAGTTCACGTATGCAAGTTACTATAACATCCTGGATTTTTATGAAGCATCCATGAGTACAGGTTGTGCTTATTCAATTTACTAAAATTTGATTAGTAAAGCTTCTTCATTATACCCTTGTGCCAAAATTTTTGTAAGCTTTAAGCATAATGCAAGTAAAGAAGGGTCCAACATATGAACAACCAACAAAATATGTACTAAATGTAGCTTTAGAATATCCCCCTTTAAAATTTTGCCATAACGCATTGATCTGATGACATCCCCCATTCTCTAACATGGTCAAAACTATAATCATAAAAGAACACAGTAAATCGATATAGCAGCCACTAAAGAACCCAATCTAATGCAACTCAATATAGTAGCCACTAGCCAAGATTCAAGAACCAATGCTTGGAACAATTCAACCTAAGTTGATGGCAAAACTTATATTTTCAGGAAAAATACACACGTAATTCAAAGTTTTGTGTACTTAGGCCTCAAAACGAATGATTTACAGCTTGAGTTGTCGGGGACAAACATTTTATCACGTATAAAAAGCTTATACAAACAGAGAGAGGGATAAAGAATTACTATTGGCAGGCATATTTTGTTGTGCAGATATTTCATTGGAATTCTGTTTAAGTTTAACATGAACCAAAATTATAGTCTGCCCTTTATTAACAAGATTATCCGTGGCCCATTTGAACGCAATTTGGCTCCCTTTATCCCTGTCAATAGCCACGGCGACCAACCTAGCCATCGGAGCTACTCGCTCCCCATTATTCCCCGGCGACGGCGGAGGCCACATGATTTCCTTGCTCGAATTGGAACCCTTTTAGATTCTTCAATCCATGAACGGAATTTTGCGGGAAAAATAAGCCGAATCAAATATAATGTAATGGGTCGCCGCCATTCCAAGAAAAACAGTGTTCTTCTCTGCGCTTTAGGTTCTTGATTTCAATTTTCCTGATTACAATGCAAATCGCGAGATGTTAGAAACTTTTTGTTGATCGAAAAGCCAAAAGAAGAGTGTGCAGTGCTTTCACCGATTTAGAAACGCTTCCTCTGCTCAGTGGAGCTCCGTCTTTGGTGGGCTTACCGCGCTACTTTCCCGGGCGAGTTTTCGGACATCATTGCATGGCGACATTATACTACGTGAAAATAGTATTTATCAGAAAATTTGAATAATATAGTTTGGTTGTTTGTTTGTTTTCCTTTTTAAGAATAAAACTACCTAAATATTTAGAGAACTTTCGAGATGTAGCTGTTTTTACTTGTTTTGTCTCAGTTGTTTGAAAAAAATAAAGTTAAATAATAACTTTTAGACAGATAGTTAATTTTATATATATACATTGTTTTCGTGAACGTCCATGGAACTCCGATACCGTGTTACATATGTATATTAGAGATTTAACTCGGTAGTACGAAAAATTATCCATCGTGGATAATGTATTTTTTTGTATTTATCAACATATTTTCAAAATATTGGATCACGTGGGGATACTTCATATTTGATTCTATTCTTTTATATTTACTTCCATGTAACTTAACAAATTCTTTTAACAAATATAAATAAATAATCATCATCATCATCATGGAAATGGTTTTTTCATACTCTCGGTTTTCTTTGATTTAAAAGAAAGAGATGAATAGTCGATAGTGCTGATAGCTCACAAACTAAAGCTAAGAGTGGAAAAAAGATGCGACATTAATATTTATATTCTTGCTCTCTTTCGGCTTTTTAGATTCGTAGAAAATCTATATCATCCACCCTTTCACGACTCAGCATTGTTACAGCTATTGTTGCTGTCACAACCGCCGCCATTGCATTGCTTTCTCCTCCTATTCGCAGTTTTTGGTCATTTTACCAGATTGGTTCCATACAAGTAACCCGAGGAACTTAGGATAGTTTCTTTAAGGTCCAACAAATCGGGGGTTTTTTTTTTTTTTTGTCATGTAGGGTCAAAAATGTTTTAGGCAATTAAATCTACCCCAAGATCACCATCTGAACAAGGGTTTACACCGACCCAGGCATACGATGAATGAAGGTTGTCAAATACAGATGATGAAAAAAAATTATCAATATTGGAAACCACATCTAACAAACGAACATGCTCTAAAAAGGTTTACCATACAACGGTATTGCTAAATCCAAAAATCTGGAATATGATTGAATAACTGAGATCTCTACACGCGTCAATTCAATTTGGTAAAGTTTCACGTGATTAGGATTTACTTCTATGATACAAAGCAGATAAATAAAATAAATTGGTCCTTACTAAATATATACTACAAGATGCTTCTCAGTTAATCAAAGGGCTTGCCATATTTACCTGATTCTCATCTATCCTCTCTGTAAATCTGTAAAAATCAGCAGGCAATGGAATATCAAGTTCTGAGCAAACTAACTTCATCACCTGTGCAGTCACACCTCCCAAGTTCATTTTATTCAGAGTCACAGAAATGGCAAACCGATTGTTTATGTCGCAGTATCCAGTTGAACCTCCCATGCCTGAATGGCCAAAACCAATTAATCTACCATCCTCTGAGTAAGATCTCTTGAATCCAAGCCCAAATTGCCCATTCACAAGTGTCAAATCCTCGTATTCTCCAATTCCCATGAATTTATCGTGTATGTCATTGTTAGTAAAAAGCTTTGTATTTCTAGAATTGTTATGATGATCAGGTAAGGAGCCATTAGAGGTGGTGTCGTTGCTCGGAACCGGAGAGTAGTTACTCTCACTCAAATTCTTGGTGGCGCTGGAATTGAAACACGTCCGTTTCTTAGGGGCTCTTGGAGACGAGAACTTGGGGATGTGTGTATGGCTTCCGAGTGGGGGCTTGGAGGAAGAAGAATGTGGCGGTGGAATGGTGCCTTTGTCAACAAGAGCTGCATAGTAGCGTGCAAGCGCTCGAGCTGAGCAATGTGCATTAGCAGCAGGTATGATGGCACGACGTGTATTAAGTGTGTTGAATAAGGCAGGAAGAGTGGATGCCATTTGAGAAGTATCTTGTATTTGGTTCTGAAAGGTGGATGGTAGTTCTGGACGCTTGCTGATTTCTGCAAGTCTGTGTATTTCATCCATATCTACGGTAAGTGTGGCAAGTCGAGATTCCACACCTACGAGAAACAAACTATATGCTTAGGCTGTACGTCAAAGAAACCAACAACAATATCAAGCCTATAATATTGTTGGCAAAGGAAAGGTCAATATGTCATCCCGCAATATAAGAGTAGTTTTTTCAGCAGTAAGGATTTGGTAAAACAGAGATCGCATCATAATATATCATATACATGATTCAGTCGAAAAATCTACATCCACGTCTTAATGCCACACAATCATCCCATAAAACTAAACTACTACAAAATTAATTTAAAAAACTTATCATAATCTCGACAAATTCCGAAAATATCAGGTTATTTTTTTTTATTATTAAACTTGGTTTTTAACCTGGGTTGGTACCGTGGTAGCCTTTTTGTTATGAGAGAGATCCTATTTTTAATATATATAAAAGATGTTAATATTTTTCAACAATAATCTGAATTTTCTTCCAAGTGGAACATACCTAGAGGCAAACAATGTAGTTGATTCTGCAGTCGCCTATGCTTTTTAAGAATTTGGTAAACATATATACATGTCAGAAATGATCACGATAACGTGCCACTAAAAGATTAAAATTAATGAGCCCACCCTTGAGGTTCTTTTTACCAGCAAAACCTCTCATACCAGAGACATTACAATTATATACCTCCACGAAATTTTTAAAAAGGTTACATTGAATTGGCAGAGAATTGTTTAACCTTCAGTCAAGATATTTCATCGAGTCAGCAAAGATTAGGATACTATACCAAGAGCACGAGTGAGTGTGAGAAAGAAGTTGATACAATGAACATACCTGGAGGAATCCCAATGTATAGCTCGCCGTCTATATTAAGAGGACGAACAAATGCTTCTTCAAGAATCTCCTGAAACTTCTTGTGGGAGGCATACTGTACATAAAGAATGATGACGTTTTATTGCCTCCATATCATGCCGATTCAAATCTTGACAAGTTTACATATAGTATATCAAAGGCATATAAATAGATTATGCTAAAGGATCCACCACAATACTTTTTTTAGCAGTATTTCATCAAAACCCATTCAGCAAATTGTTCACAATCTTTCCAAGCCATAACCAGTCGTAGAAGTTATAACTATTCGCAACTGGATATATGATCATGATTAGGCATGATAACAAGAAGTTTTTTTTACTTCATTTTCCCATCTACATGTAACAAATATGTTGATACATAGAACTTTGAATGTTTGGGTCATGATATGTGAAGCGTTTGCTGCTAAAAAAATCGTATGTCAGGCATTTGATAGCAGTTAAGCCTCAAGCAGAAGGTTTACAGATCCATTTTGGATGAGACCAGAACCTATATGCTTTTCATTTTAAAAAGATCAGGAGTACCTCAATAATACCGCCACATAGCCAACCAAAAGATAAATAATGGTACAACTGCTGATGGCCAGGTTCAGTCTCTGGTGCTGCTGCCGTAATAGAGTTCAAACATTCATCCCAATCAGTCATCAGCAAGGGATTTTCACGTGTCAGACTGGCCAACGCATTGTGTAACCCAGATGTGTGATTAAGCACTTGATGAACCTAATTTTGCATACATAAAAATACATGTTGTTTAATTATGCTAATCACAAACAAATAAAACAAACAGGAGTTGTAATTGTATAAGTAGGGGAACATTAATTACTACTTAAGGCATTCTAAACTGCACCTTCTTTTGTTCATTTAACTGTTATGAGTTTAGAAACTTCAGATTCTCATTACTATCTTTAATATTTCGCAATGACTACAGGTTTTGCCAATAATAGATGATATGTCAACCGGAGCACAAAATTTTACCTTTATTTGATCTTTTCCATTGGATCCAAAGTGAGGCCAGATATTTGCGATTTTCTCCTCAAGATTCAGCATCCTACGATAAGAACTTGAGATATCAACATATATTTTCAGTATAGAAAAGGATAGCTTAAAATGACTGCTTAGACCTTCTAGAACATAATTAAATGGCAAGTTAAGAGGTTTGGATTCCTAAATAAAGAAAGTGAAGGTTGAGATCGTGTAGGATAAGGATATGTTAAATATAGTTAAATTTATTTTGTTGTTACCAAATTGCATAAAATCTACTTCAATCTAAACCAAACAAGTTTTACAAATCTGCTTTGTTACACATAGAACCACTCAGTAATAACCAAAAACCACTCCTTCAAAATCCAGATCCTTCTTAATTCAAAGCTACTGAAAGCAAAAATTGAACCTGAAAAGAGAGCACTAGAAACATAGCACATGTGGTGCTATATGATTAAACATAGAGTTGTGCCACTACCACTAGAAGTACCTTCGGTAAAATTGCCAGCAAATTGTCCTATATTTAGTATCACAACAACATCTTACAAGTTCAATTTTCATGAATGAGGATTGTCTGGGAGCAATAATGGAACCTTCAGCGAGAGTAATTGAAAATGTGGAGCATAGGCTGCTTTAACATTTAAAAATTTTGAATTACACCGTTGTCACCAATTATAAACTTTGGTGAAAAGAAAAATGCTTGATATCCAACGCACTATGATAATCCAGTAAACTGTTTTAGCAAAAATATTGAGTGAATATATAATTAAGTGAATATGACAAAATATTCAACCTCCCCCCCCCCCAACCTAATCACTTAAAATTAGCATGATTGATAGATTATCCTTGCAAGGGGCAACAGAAGCATAGAAGCTTTTGCATACCCATTATCAATCAGCCAATGTACCATGCCTGCGGTGATCCCTTTTGAGACAGAAAAAACAGGGAATAAACTATCAGGTTGAACAGGCCGAGGATCATATCTTCCAAGCACCCCAGCAGCAGTGTCAATAATTACTTCTCCGTCTTTATAGGCGCACACCTATTTATTTTCAAAACAGAAACAAAGACCTGTCAAAGAAGGCCACAAGAATTTATGGCGAGTGTAATCATCCTTTTCACTTGAAAAATAGACAAACTGAAATATTATATTCCTGACATACTAATAAATTGGTCATCTATTGTAAGAAGGATATAATCATTGCATGAAAATCATTTGCATAACTTAATGATGCAACACATGACTGAAACAGAGAGTGCATGCTGAAAAGACTAGAAAACTCAAGGCACTAGACTGTAAGATATTTTGAGATAGATTTACATCCGAGTTGAGAACACCAAGGCCGCAGTCAGCACTTCCTTTTGAATTGCTCTTTTCCATGCATAAAGAAACTAACACAAGATCGCTAAGCAAAAGGTATGACTGTAATTGTTGAAATGGTACTTTTTTCAGAAATTTATGTGTTGCAGATAAAAAAAGCAAGAATGTACTAAGATATGCCCTAAATCTTAGTCATATCTCATAATTATCCTAGAGCTAAAGATCAACGCAGATATCAATTCCTCTGTCAAGTAACTGCCGAAAGCACCACCAATTTTGGGTAAAAATGATTAGCTCTTATTCAGACGTGTCATGAAGCAGTAGTATGCACCTGGATTCCAAGTACTTTATCAGCATTCCCAAGATCAGCTAATAGCCGCCTTAGCTTGTCTTCAACATTAGATAGGATTGGAGTGTCATGGATCCATTGTGCATTAAATGATGGCCCATTGTTTAGGTTGCTAAGAGAAGTTACACAGAGCAAATGAAGCAAGTAACCTTGCAAATATGAGAGAGAGAGAGCACAAAGCTTAGGGAACACAAAGCTTACAATTGCAAGACGGATTCAGCAAATGGTCTCATGATATCCACATAGACTATGCGTACGTTCATCGATGACGAAAGACCTGATATCCATGCCGGTTCCCAAATTCAGGAAACATACATAGAGAATTTGTGTGTTGCTTATATGTATACATATACATTATAATGTTTTTAACTGATAATTTGCTAAATTTACAAAAACGAATAGATTTCACACTCTTTTATGAGCTGGCACTGTATAAAAGGAACAATTTATTCCTTGATTTTTTTATTTAAAAATTTAATTAAATCTCATCTCGAATGTATCTAACTCGACCTAGACCTTTGTAACTGCTTATCATATTGTAACTCTAAAATTATGAAATGCCGTTGATACTTGTATGCTTCATTGCCTGTCACATGCCCCAAAAGTTAAAAATATTTAAATTGACCAATTATTTTATATATCTAGGTTTTTTATATCATTTGCAAACTAACATCATATGATTTACTTACTTCTTTACTTTTATCATTATTTTGGTTAGTTTATAGCATTATAACAGATTAACTGAACCTAATATGCACATGAAATTTAATTGATTAGATTGTATACTCATTTAATCAGAGATTACTATGTAAAACTAATTAAATATATTAATTATGGACTATTAAATACATCTCTATGATAGAATTTATGTGGTCCCGATGCCATTAAAAATCATGTAGATAACTCTATATGTGTGTGTAGATAGAGATTTTTGAAAAAGTGTTTCACCTCTCAGGAGATTAATTACTCTGCCAAAAATAATGATATCACCAGGAAAAGCATCGACCTGAATAAATTGTTAGAAATGTGTTAGAAATAAGGAAACAGTTCATCGATAGGCTGATAACGGCAAACTGAAGGACATTGACTCACAGGATTAAAACGTTTCATCTCTTTCTTATTGAGTTTCATTTTCTCTTGCACAATCTTCATGTTTCTAGCCCTTTGCTCGGCCAAGGTTTTCATGTTTTGCTAGATCACGGAGTAAAGTTCATTGAGCACCCTGTTGGAAAATTCCTATTATAACAAAATGTGCTTGCTTACAGGAGCTTCATTTGCCAAAGTTGAGGTGCGGAAGAACACATTTGCTATCTCCATCATTTGTTCCGGAAGGTCCAACCGCAGCTTTAGTCCCATTTCTGCAAAGGAAGATAGAAGTGCCACATAATCACCCTGCAAGAGAGGGTGTTTTGAGATGGACAATTTAGAAAATGAAATAACAGCACAGTTCAAAGTAAAAGGTAGAATGCATTTGACTCAGCTATAACATCGAAGTTTCAGGTATCTTGGGATAGTTAAAGATTTGATTGTGACTCAGCTATACCATCGAAGATTCAGGTATCTTGGGATATATTTGATTGTGCCTTATCATTGTGCGCTTCTATGTTTCAGTTAATACAACGAATCAAAACAAAAGAATAGCATGAAAGGTGGAATGCATTTAACCCAGCCATACCATTGAAGTTTCTGGAATCAGGGGACAATTATAGACTGAACTGTGCTTTCTGGATTTATGAACTTATACATTTATAAAGCATCACAATAAAGAATACTGTTGAAGGTGGACTGCAGTTGACTCACCAAAAGTCGAAGATTCAAGTGTAGCGAAATAGTTATAGATGGATTGTGCTTTCTACTATTTTTATGGGCTTTTACGTATCAGTTAATATAAAGAACCATAATAAAAGAATAGTACTAACCTCAGCAGATGCCAGAAACATTTTTGCCAGTGCTTTTGTCATACTTGCTGATAGTCGCTTTGTAAGACCAAAATCTAACAAAATTGGACGATGTGGAGGAGTCTTGCTCACAAGGAAATTTCCTATTTTGTATCCCATATACAATTAACAAATTGTTGACTATTTGGAAAAAAACACACATACATGTCAAGGAAAGTGGGTAGAGTCTAAAGAGTACCAGGGTGGGGATCACCATTGAAAAAACCATCAACATAGATTTGATGGGCATAGGCCCGCGTAATTTCCTCCACAAGTTTTTGTTTGTCAAGACCAAGTGCTTCCAACGATTCCAAGTCGTTTAACCTCACTCCATCCATATACTCTAAAATGAGGACCTTCTCAGTTGACTTAACGAAAAATAGAGTGAAAAGTTAATACAACTCCCTTAACAGAAACACACAGGAAAAAATTATAGGACAGTTGTGGTCGTCAGTGAAAAAAAAAATCCCACACCCAGAGAACTATCTTCAGAACAATTTGTATATTATAAATGAAAACAACTAACATTCTTTTGGAATCTCGCGAACTATCTTTTCGGAGCGGTTGTAGCCTCATGAAATACTACACATACGGTATCACAATGTCGTAGACTTGTAGCTGCTATCCGGTGAGATACTCGTTATTCAGCAACTTTTGGTAAATACTACTAGAACGTAGACTTGTACTCCTACATATAGATTCTCTTGTCCCCTGGAAGCATGGAGCTTCGAATTGGTTTGATAGAGATACCTAGAGAGATGTTTTGGTTTCTCAAAGGCTGGCTAAGCATAAATGACCTTAAATGTAGAGTAAGACTAGTAAAGTTGTTTTACCATCACAAGATAGAAAGAACGACTTTGACTAAGCCTGTAGAATGATTCAATATCTTGTTTCTAAGGTAAAGCAGAGCCCAAGCTATCCTTCAACTAATAATCTGGTTAACTTTACTTCCTATCTACGCCTGTACTTGACATTTAACGTGGTCTTTAAAGAAAACTTGTCGGCAGTAAAATTAAAGGATAACCTCACTTATGATGCTGCCCATCACTCATTCATCGTTTCAACCCGTACATTGATCTTTTAACTTCACAGAGCAGATAAGGCAAAGCACATTGTATTCTCAACAAATATATATATCTCTTTCTATCTTCTTGAACATTTATTTCCTTTATATTTGACAAGTTTACAAGTAAATATAGGTTTATCAAGAATAAAAAAATGTGGTGAACTCAAGCCTAACTCAAACATTAGGTTCAAGGTCAATCTCGCATAAATATTTCTAGCATGAACTCAAAAAGTTTGTAATGGTGATTCAAACTTTCCAAGGAGTACATTTACCTATTTACTACAGAAAAAATTCATTTTTTAGTTCACAATTCACATAATAACATCATTCAATGTAATATGATGAGACAAAAAACTATTTGATGATTTTGGGTGATAACATATTCAAAATAACAAAGAAAAAAGGGGCTCGCAATTAGGCTCAAGGCTTTCGAACCTCACAAGTTGGAATCAAACTTCGCAAATTTTGAGCTTGATGCTCAAGGAAGCTCATAAAACTATTGAGGAGGCTCAACTCAAATTGATATCGGTAGGCATTTGGGTTTAATTATGTTTCATTGTTATTGGTAGGGAGAAAGGATGGATGAGGGAGAAGTTATACATAGAATAAAACAAGTATCCCCATAGATGTTACAACACTATTTGCGAATGATTAATTTTTCATTTCCCTGTATCATTACAATCTGAATCTAAAGCTTAAACACCTGAACAATAGTTTTGTCCTCACTTCTGCCTCTGAAAATTTGACTCGCAACCACAATTTTTAGCTCCCCGAGGAAAAGTACCAATCTATGTGGCCTGAATTTCGACTTTTAAAAATTTAGAAAACAATAATACCTTAACAACTTCTGGAATCAAGACGTCCACGCGATTTAAATTGTTATCATCACAATTGCTTTTGCCGCAAAGATTCCTTGAAACTTTCCGAGTATTTTCTACACAAAAAGGAGCAGTAACTTAAGAGTTCAAATGATATTGCCAGTGCAAGACAAAGGTCCAATTAAATACAGAACCACACGTACCAGCCTCATGATTGAAGTCAAGTTCCTTGGGTGCTTCTTTGCACCACTCATCTATCATGGGATTGAAGTTATATTGTGGTTCTGCCCAAGCAATCCAATCAACTATGGACTTGGCATTTCTCAAATCCTGAAAAAGTGAAAGTTCACAACAATCCTTTTATTGTAGATCACTGTATTCAAATAGTATCCTAAAACCCAGAAGAATATAGGTCAACAACGACCTCTAGTATAATTTCCTTTATGCCCTCGTGTTGAACTTTAACAACCACTTGTTTCCCATCCATCATGGTCGCCCGATGAACTTGAGCTATCTGCATAAAAGACAAACATATCACTAAATACATCCAGCACATAAACCATTCTACCATCAGCAGATCCTTGTCTAAAAATCTGCATCACAAAAAACGAAAGCAGAGCTGTCATAGCAATAGTATAATATCTATTCCTTCATATTAACAAAAGACATGTATAATTACTTCAACATGATATCAAATTGCAATAATCTGCATTCACGGTTCCTCGGCTATCGAAGTGATATTAGCATAAGGGTCTTACTGATGCAGTCGCTAGAGCAATTCTATCAAAATCCAAGAAGAGCTCGTCCACGGATTCCCCTAACTCTCTTTTGATAGTTTGACGCACCTGTTAAAAGAAGCTAGGTGCATCACTACTAGGTTTAACAAGAACAACGCCATCTGATGGTAAAACTGATTTATTTGGTCTATCACAACAAATTTCCACTATCATTAAAACTCAAAAGGCTTTTTCCCCACAAATTCTGGTGGTATTGTCATCAATGTAGCCATAAAAATGTAGATATTTGTGGTGCTATCATCAACATAACAAAAAGAATTATACATCTCCGAGAGCAATAATATTGGGGACATTCTATAAACGCAAATTCCTGGTAAAAGAAACTGGGGTATTCATGGATCTCGGGGATGGTGACTGTAAACTCTAATAACATATAATCTTCTTGCAGTGGCATATATAAATTTAATTAAAGACTGGAACCATGCTCATCTTCCACTAACTTCCACCTAACCACTAAATGTTAAAATCAAAGTAATCACCTCTTCTAAAGGGCGAGGGGGAAGAGAATCCTGCAGCTGTTTTAAAAGCCGGATATAGGCCTGCGGAAGCACATCAGCACGTGTAGATAGGTATTGCCCAAGTTTCACCCACAAACCTTCCAGCTCGACTATCAAACTAAGAACACGCTTAGCATTACGTTCGTGGGCTTTCTCCCAGAGATCATCACTGTTAGACTTGCGAAACCATTTCTCTCTCTGTTGCAGGGCCTATAGATATAAACTCGTACAAAAATGAGATGAACTTACCTTAGGATCATGAGGCACTAAACAGAAAGAAAACAAAGCAAAGATAGTTGTCGCCATATCACGAGCACATAATCAATCAAGGTAACCGAGAAGCACACTGTACCTTGTAGTCCAGGTAGACGACAACAGCTAAGGTGAAAACCTTGGCACGCCTCTTATAGATGCTTCCCGATCCCATCGAAACACTGATTTACAGCTAAGCGGAGATTTTTCTGATACAATACTCAAAAAATCACATACAATTCATCAGAATTGAGAATATCACCATTTAAGATTCCAGATAACACCAGAAACCAGGATAATCATAACCCGTGAACTCAACAGGCACTCTCAGGAAAATCTCATAAACAAACAGATTAAATCCAACAATTTGATTAAAACAACCCACTGCCAATCAAAGCACGTAGAATGCAATCATTATTTAGCTCCAAAAGACCTCAAAATAATTCATTTTCTCGAAGTATACCAAAAAGCTCACCAGGAATTGGGTTAGAGGAAAGAATCAAAACTTTAGCGATCAAACACGTAAGAGAATCAGATGCCAAGCGCACGATAAGCATGAATCCTCGACATAATCAGTGGAAGAGCAGTATTTAAAGGACGTGCGCCGATAGAGATTTGGTGGGTTCACCCTCGGTCGAGGTCTCCAGTAATTGGTGGATGCTAGGTGGTGAAATTTTTTACTTCAACGACTTTTCAAACTTTTCTTTTTTTTTTACCCTTTTTAGATGAAGAACGAAAATATTAAATATTTATTTCCTTGTTCTTCGATAAATATTTGTTTTTGTTTATTTTTCGTGCCCATATCTGAAAATTTTTAAGATATATTTCATTGTCATCTACTTATATCACAAAATCAAATATGACATGTTTCTCAATATATCCTATGTTGTGCGAGTTTTTATAAACCAAAATATCCAAATGAGATTTCAAAAATATCCATTTCTCATTATATATATTTTTCTTTTGTATACTATATTATCCCGAACAAACAATATTTTTTAACTTACATTTAATCGGTTATTCGTTTAATACTTATAAACGACAAGTGGGAGTATTAATTCAGTTACCCAATCAACAAACCGGATTAGTACTTAACTTGGGAACTTGGTTTTAATTTGAAAAATATTGGCTAAATCAGTCGTTTTCATTTTTTTTAAAAAATAGTTGACCTATAATTTTAGAATAGATGGATATCAATTTTTATATCGATCTAAATATTATTTGTAATATCCAACTATATTTTGTACGTTTATAGCTTTACGAAATTCTCCGTGGTTTTCTTTTTCATTTATTTGTGTTTAAAAAAACAAAATTTGTTTGATTTGATTACCAACCCGAATCAACCGGCTTAAATAGGTTCAGTTTTATTGAGTTTTTATAAGAATTGGTTCAAAATAAACCGAATGCTAACCTCAAATTGCACACATCACGTGCCAAAATATACGCCAATTAAATATTGACTGGTCGAATGCTTGAGATGACGTCTTTACGACTCGTGGCAGATTTTTGAATTATAATATAAAACCAATATTTGTAATACTATATATATATATGTATATATATATTAATACAAGGTGCAAAAAATTGCCACATAATTGAATAGAGACTAGATTATTTGATGGAATAACACAGCTTTGGATTTATTTTGTAATATGAAAACGAAATTTAGACATTGAAAATTCTAATACTAAAGTTAATAGTTTTAAATATAGCCACATCGGTTATTGATGAAAATAAGACACGACATTGAATATTTTTTATTGAAAGCGAAATTTCAAGGTATAAAGTTAAAATTCTAATACAAAACTGAACATTATATATGTATATATTTATATAAATCTATATTTGCCAGCCAGTATATGTGAGTAGAGTTCATATGGGTGAAAAGACACGAGTTTGAATAGTTTTTCATTGAAAAATAACATCGAAGCATTGATGTTGTGCCGAATGCACCGAAAAGGCCTAAGCTTGTGGCGACGAAAGTCTCGATAGGCGACGGAGATATAAATATATGAAATTAGCTTCGCAAACTCCGGCGTTTGCAAATTTCATTTATTTTTGTAGATGAAAAGTTGCTCGATAATACAAATATAGAGACGGTTTATCTTCACTCGTTAGATAGATACGTCAACTGTGTTAAGTTCGAGATACAGCATATCAGAGTTCAGATGAGATAAATAAATTCTTTTAAAAACTTTGTGACTAAAAATTATTTTTAGAATGAACTTGATTATCATGTAATCTGTATTTTTTAGAAATAAAAAAATTATGTGAAAGATCACAATCAAATAGTAAACTATAAAGAAATAATAAGTGTAAACTGATAAATTAAGAATAAACGAGAGTTTCTTGTTTCTGGATGTTCGAATGAAACTTCTATGTTTCCCTTCTTTCAAACTCGAAGGATTCACTAGACGGTTTGAGGAAGATACAACTCTCTTCTAAACAGCACA
Organism: Dorcoceras hygrometricum; assembly: GCA_001598015.1. Taxonomy (NCBI): domain Eukaryota; kingdom Viridiplantae; phylum Streptophyta; class Magnoliopsida; order Lamiales; family Gesneriaceae; genus Dorcoceras; species Dorcoceras hygrometricum. The sequence goes on from KQ995242.1 coordinate 204,361, forward strand.
CGAGCTGTATATTCGAATGATGAAAGGCTCTAACATAATTTAATTTCTAATATTTGTTATTAGCATTTCATCGCTCTACCGCTATATTTACAGATGCTATCACACGGGGCCCGAACCTTATATGTAAGTCATCAAATATCGTATGTGTACCCACGTTAATGATCTAGATGGGGGTATAATCTTCCACGGTCAAATCTCACTATCATGCCTTTTTATTTATTTCTTGAAGGGGAAGTAAAGAGTTGACTCGAGGAAAAATGGGATTACATTTAAAAATGTTATAAGGTTTTCATAAATCGGATCGTAGCATTGAAAATGGTGGGGTCTAGTTTTAAATAAATTTTTTGGAATATACATTATGTGGTAGGATTGAAATGGAATTAACGTAGATTTAGAGGGAGATAAAAATTCTTTTAAAATTTTATGGTTTAGAATGATTTCACAAATCAAGTAGTTAACCGTTGATAGCAAAACTCAGTTTTTAGTTGTTTTCTTGAATAATAAACAAATTATGTTAATGAGCTCAATCAAGTAGTTAATAATTTAGAAATGCGTGTAAATTTAAATCAGATCGAGAAAGATATTGGTTTCTGAAATTCAGCGAAGCTTCCACGTATCCCCTTTTTTCAATCCGAAAGAATATCCACTAGAAAACATTGAGTAAGATACAAAATATCATAAACCACTTAGTCAGACGGCATTTGATCTAAACTGCTAGATTCACTTCTCATAATAGCACATATATTGTTATTTACAAATTGCTCGAAAGGCATAAAATGAAATAATGATAAAACAACCTAATTCTCTTTCCAAGTCTAAGCTGGAATGGATACATAAGATCTGAATAATACAAATAACGGGTATGTGATCTTCCGGAGGTTTAGAGAGTTTTCATATTGTGTATGTCCACGTTAAAATCATCGTATATCTGATCTCGAACATATTTATTTTATAGTTTGGATTCATATGATAATAAATGCTACCAGTCGTTGGAGTGCAATAATTGTTTCTGCTAGGTAGAGCGATAGAATCGTGACACATGAGTTGCTATACGTTTTAAAAGATTGGAGTTGCACCATTACCACCAGATATAGCTTTTGATAAAGCAGCAAGCGCTCGATCCTACAATTGGTATCAGAACCAAGGTCATGGATTCGATTCACATTGATTGCAATGAGTGCAATTATTAAGAGGGGGTTGTTGAAGTACAATAATTGCCCCTGCTAGGTAGAGCGATCGAACTGTGACGCTTGAGTTGCTATATGGTTTAAAAGATTGGAGTTGCACCGTTACCAACAGCTATAACTTTTGGTAAAGTAGCAAGCGCTCGGTCCTACACCAGTAGACTCAGCCGTATGAATCCTCGTTCTATTGCTTCCAAATAATAAATATGCGTTTAATTCTTGTAGTTGCTCCAAACATCACCATTAAATGCACTTTTTTTAGCATAATCGAAGTAATCCTCGTACATAACCAACCCTGATACGTTCTGATTGTATCCAAAAAGTTATTCAACGATTACAACACCTCTTCTTAAAGTGAATACCTCGAATTTTGCTTGATAGGATTGGAAACCGACAGCAGATCGCGTTGTGAACTGGAACAGATTGCATGCGATGAACTATGAAAACTAAAACTGCATGAGCTGCAATAGTTCCAGTTCTTGAAATCTATGAACACAGGGTAGTATATCAGATCTGGTATAAAAACCAAGACGAAAAACATATGATTATACCCTCTAAAAATTGAAAGCTATTGGTTTTAAATATGCGATGCAAATATAAATGTAGAAAGCTGTAAATTGAAAACTGCAAAGAACTCATCTATTTGTTTATGGAAGTTCAAAGTTGAATCTCCTACGTCTTCCCCTCTCCAAACTGGAAGGATTCCACTAGAAGACTTTGATTATTACAGCTTCTGCACTAAACCGATCCAACGTCCCGCAAGCTGTGAGAACTCCTAGCATTTCACGCTTCACACCAGCCCGAAAGTTGTGTGAGCTGCGACACTATGAACATATTTAATGTCTCTGTTCAAAGACTACAATGATTCTGTTTCTCACATTCACTCTAATCTGTTTCCCTCATCTTTAAATATGTGAGTGATTGTGTGTGTGTGAGATTTACAGTGTAAGCTTATTCTCTCTCAAACATTTTCTCACAAGCTGAGAAGTGTTTCTTCAAAGCCGATATCTTCATCATCTTCCCAAGTTGTGCCGTCGACTATAATGATTCTGCTTTTAAGCCCTCGACTGTGCACCAGCTCACACCTGAGCACAGCTTTCAGCTTGTCATCAGCTGCCACCTGTGTATACCAGCTCTCGACTATTGCACATGTTGTTTCTTTTTTCTGTGTTTTGTGCATATACGTCGTTGTGTGCACGCTTATCTTCTTCGTTTGAATCTTCTATGTACATGTAGCCTTTGATGAATTATTAACGTAGGAGAGATCCCTTATTCTATGCCTGTCAATCTGATTTTCAACCATGACATAAAACCCTTTCCTCTTGACTTTCAACGACTCGTTTCTTTTGGTGATATTCAAAGGCTCTTTCAGCTCGGACAAAATACAGTTTTGTCCTCGCTTGTTCTGTTCATTGCTTGTATGGTTTGCTTGACTTCGTTTGACCAGTTCTGGCCTGATCTGCTATACTGTCCCTCTTAGTTGGTCCCTGAGCTGATCCTCTACGAAGTTTCCTCTAAGCTGTTCTTACTCTAATCTGCTTCGTACAGCTCTAAGTTGTTTCATTCTAACTATACAGCTCTGGTCTGCTTCGATCTTCTTTGTACAAACTGAGCTGTTTTGTGCAGCTATGAACTGTTTGAGCTATTCACTTCTCATCTAATATGTTATACTATGTTCTTCCTCTTTCAACTCTAACATGTTTCTGCGTTTCTCATCTAAGCTACTCTAATTCTAATATGCTCTAATTTAGTATTAAGCTGATCGACTTTGTTTCTCTAATCTGTGAGCTGATCGGCTCTCTGCTCTTGTTCTCATCTGTTATTATCTGCTCTAAGCCAATCGACTCTATTAAGCTCCAAGCTGATCTGTTCGTTTCTCTGTGCTGACTGCTCTTGCTCTGCTGTTTCAGCTTACACGTTCTCAGTTGATCTAAATCGATTCTACTCTGAGCTGTTCACTTTGAACTGATATATATACTACGCTGATTCTGTATGAGCTGCTTATCCAAGCTGATTACCTGATATGATCTGTTCTAAGCTATGAGCTAATCTGAACTGCTCTTGATCTCTGAATCGAGTACCGCTCATCTGTTCTAATCTGAACCTGCTGTTCACTCTGAACTGATTCATCTGATCTGATCCGCTGAACTGTAAGCTGAACTATGATCTGCACTTGATCTCTAACTGAACGCTTCTCTCATGTGCTACATGCTCTGAACTGGTTTCTTCTCTGCTGATATTCGCTCTAAGCTGGAACAACTTGGATGTCTTCTGGATCGGTTTGAGCGTCCCCGACTGGATCACCTTGGACATCTTCTCGATTGCATACAGTTCGTCGTTGTCAGCTCGCTTCCGATCTGCTACAGCGCACTTCTTCAGCTCGCTTCTAATCTGTTTCATCTTAGACCTGCGCACTCGATTAAATCGTCAGAAACATAACAGCGAGTTTTGTGTTTATCAAAGTTAAGATCCGATCTCTTACACAGATCCAACAATGCTCTAACCTTAAAAACGAAGCTCGTATATGATATGTTATTTGATATGTTCTAATCCAATTTATACTGAACATACAAGTTGATCTGATCAATATTTAAGATGGACCACAGATATTTTATGACACATTATACTTGATATTTCGTATTTAATGTTTGTATGATTTTGAAGATGCTATATTTAGTATATTTGGTTAAAATGTTGCTTCTTCAATTCGATGAAAATATTTTATTATTAATATTTCCACCAATAAACTTATAAAAGATATAATATATTATTAATTTATAATAAAAATAAAATACCCATTAGAACATGTATTATAAAGTGAAAAATCATATGAAAAGGACCACCGTATTAATTTTTTAAAAAACTTTTGGCTAGTTAAACATGATAAATATTTTACGTTAATTCTCTTTTATACCTGTTCATATTGATCATTTTTCTTAAATCAAATTAAAATTAACTATAATATTACAAAATAATGAATAATTATTTCATTGAAGAAAATCACTTAATATGGAAAAAATAATAAAAAAAATCTTTACATAGCATAAAATAAATCATTTTAACAAAACAACCAGGATCTTGACATTTTTTGTTTACATAATTAAAATATGATATAATTAAATATTAAAACATAATGAAATTACAAGTACAATAAAGTTTAAATACACTGAAATTGCATAGAGATACACTTAATCGGACAATAAAATGAACAATCGATAAATGTCTCTCTCTCGTTCTGTATATTTGAAACTCGTTACAATGTAACATAAAATTTACAAATGGGACTTTTTACGTTCAGTGTCAGTTAACAAAAAGCTAGATACATTACTATTATATATGATACGTTTTTTAGTAACGACTAGCTATACATCTTTTAGGGTTTTTCTTCTTTTTCTTTTCGTATCACAAATTCTAAATTTCAATAAAAAAAACCTATGTAATACGATTTGTTTTCAGTAACGAGTGACTATACATTTTTTATGGTTTTTTTTCCTTTTTTTTCATATTACAAATTCTAAAATTTCATTAATTTGATGGAGTAAAAACGAATACATGTAATTCAAAAGGATCCAAAAATATTTTTCCATAGTTCAGGGGTGGCGATGCATTTATTCGGCCATCGGAAGACGCTTTGCTCACTAAGTAGAGTTTGCTCAAAAGCCCCAGACACGTCGAGCTTAAACCCTAAAACCCTAACACCCAAATCGACGTCACAAGCTTGTCAAGAAGAAGATACGACAAGGAAAAATGCCTCTTGGTGATGCGAGGGGGTCCAAAAGCGACCCCTCCCGTTTCTGCGGCGTGGAAACGGCGTTCGACGATGACGTGCCTAACCTCTTCTCCTTCAACCTCCATGGCGGGTTTGATTTTATGGTTCTTCCTCTGGTAAGTTCTCTTGGTGCGTGTATGTGTGTGTCTTCACATTTTTCTCGGTTAAAATGCTCGCTTCTGTTTCTGTTCTGGTTGCGTGCATTTTCTTGAATGTGCTTGCACCTGAATAAGCTTATGGTGGCTAATTAGCCAATCACACATCAGCTGCATGCTGTATTTCTGTGTGAGTGGTCAGTAAGCTCACCTATATCAATATGTCGGTGACCTCTTCTTCAAGATTTTTTTGTTTCTTGCTGAGGTTATTGTCTACATCAACTTGTTGGACACAATTTAATATCATCCTGAATAATGTTATATGTAAAACATACTGCAATCGTATCATTGGACTTTTATAGCAGTTTTTAAAATTTTTCAGATTTTTGTTTTTCTACATTACTGCCATTGTTAGTTGTCACTTCTACTTCTGAGAAAGCCGACAGGTGGGAATAAAATGAGATCCCATTACTGCGTAGTACAGGGGGAATCTGTCGTGTAAAATTTGTAATGATTTACTAACCTCAGTAAGTCATGATTGAAATTGTAATCTGTGACATCCTAATGGTGGTTGGCATGTCTATCTTATATGTTGTGGCTGAATTTTTTGTTATTCTTCGATGTCAATTTGGCTTATGACTTGTAATATAATGTACAGTATGATAGCACTTGTTTGAATTGCTATAAATTTATCTTCTAATGGTATGCTACCAATGTACTTTCACATAAAATTCATTAAATATCGATTTTTCATCATTCTACCAAAATGTTAACATTTTGTTATTGTTTTCAATATTCTACTCTAACAAGAATACTTTTTTTGGCATCCTTTTCTTCTCTCAATGCAATTTGAAATTTAATCCAGTGTTTTGTAATTCATAGATCATCATAAAATGTCACATTTTAAGATAAAATCAAGCTGGGTATGAATTAAAAAGAATGTTGTCTCTATAGAGTGCTCTGATAGTCAATGACATGCTTATTTTAAACTAAATGATGCAGATGGACCCAGATTATAGGCCTAGCAAAGTAAATGATGACCGTAGTATATCCAGTTGTCTGCCCTTTGCTGGTTCAGACTTGGTTTTGAGCCCTTCGCAGTGGAGCAGTCATATAGTTGGTTGCACTTTATTTCTGGCTGCAGTCCTTATCCTTTTTTCAATTTCTAATTTCTATGATCAGTTACAATTTGTCATACTGCTCTTCCTCCTGAAGACTCCTGAATTAATGATTGTCACATCGCATATTTTACAGTAATTTTGTCTCCTCGAGTAAATTGTTCATTGGCAAATTGGCTATTTACATTTTGTTGTGGTTTCTCTGTTAAGTTTTGGATTTTGTAAACAACATCAGCTCATGGGCCACTTATTATAAGGTAAAATAAGCTCTTGGATTGACTTGGATTCTGAAGATGAGACATTGCGGAAGGATTCTGAAATTGCTTTGATGCAAGAAATACATTGGGCTTCTCACCTATCTTTACAGGTGAACTTATCTTTGTTTGTTGGCCATAATAAAATTAAGATACTGGTCAAATGAACATTGGTGTTCCATGTCTGTGTTAACTGTTAACTGTTCAGACCTACATAAGAAGATATTTTTATTTCCTTCATGACGTGCCTAACCTCTTCTCCTTCAACCTCCATGGCGGGTTTGATTTTATGGTTCTTCCTCTGGTAAGTTCTCTTGGTGCGTGTATGTGTGTGTCTTCACATTTTTCTCGGTTAAAATTCTCGGCTTCTGTTTCTGTTCTGGTTGCGTGCATTTTCTTGAATGTGCTTGCACCTGAATAAGCTCATGGTGGCTAATTAGCCAATCACACATCAGCTGCATGCTGTATTTCTGTGTGAGTGGTCAGTAAGCTCACCTAGATCAGTATGTCGGTGACCTCTTCTTCAAGATTTTTTTTGTTTCTTGCAGAGGTTATTGCCTACATCAACTTGTTGGACACAATTTAATATCATCCTGAATAATGTTATATGTAAAACACACTGTAATCGTATCATTGGACTTTTATAGCAGTTTTTACAATTTTCAGATTTATGTTTTTTGACGTTACCTCATTATGGGAATAAAATGAGATCCCATTATTGCGTAGTAGAGGGAGAATCTGTCGTGTAAAATTTGTACTGATTTACTAACCTCAGTAAGTTATGATTGAAATTGTAATCTGTGACATCTAATGGTGATTGGCATGTCTGTTTTATATGTTGTGGCTGGGTTTTTTGTTATTCTTTGATGTCGAGTTGGCTTATGCCTTGTAATATAATGTACAGTATGATAGCACTTGTTTGAATTGCTATAAATTCTTCTAATGGTATGCTACCATTGTACTTCCACATAAGATTCCTTAAATATTTATTTTTCATCATTCTACCAAAATGTTAACATTTTGTTATTGTTTTCAATATTCTACTCTAACAAGAATACTTTTTTTGGCATCCTTTTCTTCTCTCAATGCAATTTGAAATTTAATCCAGTGTTTTGTAATTCATAGATCATCATAAAATGTCACATTTTAAGATAAAATCAAGCTGGGTATGATTTAAAAAGAATGTCGTCTCTATAAAGTTCTTTGATAGTCAATGACATGCTTATTTTAAACTAAATGATGCAGATGGACCCAGATTATAGGCCTAGCAAAGTAGATGATGACCGTAGTATATCCAGTTGTCTGCCCTTTGCTGGTTCAGACTTGGTTTTGAGCCCTTCGCAGTGGAGCAGTCATATAGTTGGTTGCACTTTATTTCTGGCTGCAGTCTATCCTTTTTTCAATTTCTAATTTCTATGATCAGTTACAATTTGTCATACTGCTCTTCCTCCTGAAGACTCCTGAATTGTTGATTGTCACATCGGATATTTTACAGTAATATGTCACCTTGAGTAAATTGTTCGTTGGCAAATTGGTTTTTTACATTTTTTGTTGTGGTTTCTCTGTTAAGTTTTGGATTTTGTAAACAACATCAGCTCATGGGCCACTTATTATAAGGTAAAATAAGCGCTTGGATTGACTTGGATTCTGAAGATGAGACATTGCGGAAGGATTCTGAAATTGCTTTGATGCAAGAAATACATTGGGCTTCTCACCTATCTTTACAGGTGAACTTATCTTTGCTTGTTGGCCATAATAAAATTAAGATACTGGTCAAATGAACATTGGTGTTCCATGTCTGTGTTAACTGTTCACATGACCTACATAAGAAGATATTTTTATTTCCTTCTTCATTTTTGCAGGCCTGCCTTCTACCTACACCCAAGGGAACTTCTTGTGCAAATTATGCCAAATGCCTGAATCAGATTTTGCTAAACTTGAACAGTATGCAGGTACTGCAAGGATTAGGTTTAGTATTGATATCGTTCTTTTGCTGCAAATATTTTGCTTGCCAGGTTGGCAACTTAATTTTTATTGTTTTCTGTTATTGTAAAGTTGTGGCTCAGAATTCCATTGAAGAAGTCTGAGAATGTCACAGAGACGAGGGATGCAGATCATATGGTGAGTATTTCTCATACAGTGTCTATGCCATTTCTCTCGACAAGAGTTCAGTTGGAGATTCATCCTACATCATGATATCCTGTTTACATATAATTTTGACTTGTTTAACATACTGAGATATTCTTGGTGTAATCATTTTGTTTTGACAACATAAAATGACTCTTTAATTTTGGAATTTCTTTTGTCGCACTCAAATGCCAATAGACATGGTTTATATTCAGTGTCTGCGTTTGGTCGAAGAAGTAGATGACTTTCTTGGTGAATGAAGAATGGATTACCTAAGAATATCTACCTTTATGAATTCTGATTTTAATTCACATACTTGCCACCTTAGTCAGTTTGGCATTTTTATCCAGCAGGATGAAGCTCAGAATGATTCTTGGGAAATCTGGAATTCCTTTCGGCTTCTTTGCGAACATCATAGTCAATTATCAGTTGCACTCGATATTTTGTGAGTTCACACAGAATGTTATTTTCTCTATTGACTTTAACTATATAAGTATAATAGGTCTGGCATTTATATTGATCAGGTCCGCATTACCTTCAGTTTCTTCAGTGGAAAGATGGTTTGGAGAGCCTCTTAGGGCGGTCATTGTTGGTACAAAAGTAAAAATTCATACTTTATACTATTATTTGCTTAAATGCTGCATTATTTTGTAATGTACTCATTTACTGGTCAAGAAAAGTCCATGACCTCTTTCTAAGATGAGGATATTGAAATTTAAGTTTCTGGGAGGTGATTGAAGAAGAGAGGGATTAAGGGAGGGGGTTATTTATTTAAAGCCACCAAGAAGGCGGATATTTATTAGATAAAAGAAAAAAATTAAGGGAGATTAGATTCCAAGACCTTGGAAAACACTAAAGAGCTCGTCGGTAAATGTAAGCATGACATATCTAGTTTTACATTAGACCGGATATGTCTATTTTAGGTGACTAGTGGAGACTCTTAATACTGTGGACTTCAAAAGCAAGAGCATCCGCTGCCCGCCATCTTTTCTATAAATATATGGAGATATCTGAATCGGGAGCCTCTTTAGCCCCAATCCAAACAGGTCAAATATTTGGGATTTTCTATATGCCCAAATGTTCTATCATATTATCTTATATTTGGCAATACATTTTTCTATTTGTACTTTAACTCCAATCCATATAGGTTATATATGTCTTCTTTAGATACTAGATATATATGTGCCCCAAATTTATCATGATATCATTACATTATTATATATCTTGGAAATCTTCTCTGTTGAATATTTTTTATGGGTTAGTATGGATAATGTTAGTTTTAATATAATCTAAACTCACAAATTATTCCATATATATTATGACAATAATATGAATTTATTTACTCTAAAGATACATTAAAATTGGAAAATAATTTTTTTCAGAAACAAAAACATTGAAATTGAATTATTTGTTCACAAAACTATTGTTTTTTCAATACAAAAACCTCTAAAAATTAAATTGAATATTTTTTATGGGTTAGTATGGATAATGTTAGTTTTAATATAATCTAAACTCACAAATTATTCCATATATATTATGACAATAATATGAATTTATTTACTCTAAAGATACATTAAAATTGGAAAATAATTTTTTTCAGAAACAAAAACATTGAAATTGAATTATTTGTTCACAAAACTATTGTTTTTTCAATACAAAAACCTCTAAAAATTAAAAATAATATAATATCTTAAATTTAAGAAATATTTATATTACAGCCTTTTGCTATTACTATTAGAAATATCCAATATCTGTAGTGAAAAAAAATTATAAAGGTATATAATTTTTTTAATTAAAATACGTGATATCCTCAGGAGCG
>KQ995242.1:238135-335071 GCA_001598015.1 Dorcoceras hygrometricum
ACACCCCCACACCCCCCCCAAGAAGAAAAGCCTTGGTTTGCCCCTAGATAGCTCACATTTAAAGGCTTTTTCAGACTTATTTTACTGTCTGAGTGCTATAACGTTAAAGCTTGCTAAACTGCTTTGTTCTGTCTTTGCCCCCACACCCCCACACCCCCCCCAAGAAGAAAATCCTTGGTTTGCCCCTAGATAGCTCACATTTAAAGGCTTTTTCAGACTTATTTTACTGTCTGAGTGCTATAACGTTAAAGCTTGCTAAACTGCTTTGTTCTGTCTTTGCCTTTTTGGGTTTCCAACATCAACTTCACCGTGCTTTTTTTGTAATATTAAGGTAAACATAAAATGCTTCAACACAAAAGCGTCCCTTCAATTTTTCAGCAGCATGAGATTATTTCACTTTATAAAGCCTGACGAACAAGCTGTGTAACACAATTCTTCTGGTCTCAGCTGCAGGCAATGTCATATTTTGCCACACTTCCTTTTATATTCATGTTTCTTTTTCATTTCTGTGAAGATAGAAGTGTAACAACTATGACAGTGAACTGAACAAAAAAGGAAAAATACATGTCATAGAACTATCTCTATTTCTGTAGTCATAGTTATGGTTTTTGAAAGTATTGCGTTGCCTTTCACTTAACTGAGCATTCTTTACTACTGTGCTTTGTGCTTTGTGGATTTTCTTATTGTTAATCTTGATTACCGCTTTTTCAGTCTTTCTTAACCAATGCAAGGGGCTTCCCCTGCCTCTCAAAACGCCACCAGAGTATGACGAGCGCTTTTTTCAATCACTCAATTCAGGTAGTGTTTTATTGCCTTTGTAGCATGTTTATGCCCATATTAAGTGTGCTCATTGCCTCGTTCTAACTGCAAGGCTTCTTACTTAAGATGAAAGGTGTTGTTCAGTTCTAATCTGGAAATTGGCTTATAATTTAATTTACACTGCTATTACAGTCTCAACAGAATGATAATGCAAATTTAATGGTTTACCAATTACCATTGTCATTATGACTCCGTGTCTAGTTCCAGTTCATTTATGATCTGCCGACAACTGGTTGCGTTGATCCCCTCTGGACAAGAAACAATGTCAAGCGAACATTTTGTAATCATATCACTGCGAACCGAATTGATAAATAAAACTATTGGAGCCTATGGATTAAATTAAGATAATGCTTTACTTTGATGTAATTATATCTATTGAGGATAGTGTTAAGAGTCTGAAATATAGTACAATAGAACTCATCATATCTGAGGTATATTTATTTTGAGAGATGATAAACAATTTATAATTCAATACAGGATAGTGTTGAAAGCGTGCAGAAATGGTTTTGAAATGCCTAGAATTATTTTATTTCATTATGTAATCTGTATCAAGGAGTTCTAATGGAAAGATATAGAATATGCAAGTTTTGCCACTCCTTTACGTTCATCACTGTCACCCAATATAAAATGTTGCTCATGGGGACAAATTATTAAGATAGAACCTCAAAGCGAATAACTTTTTAAAATATGGAGTTATTATTTATAACTCCGTACTCGAAGCCATAATTTTCTTGGGGTTGGTGGTGGTGGTTTAGAAGTTTCTTATATCTACCATTCTGTGAATCCTGTTCATTGCATGGTGTTTACTGTCTGAGTGCTATAACGGTAAAGCTTGCTAAACTGCTTTGTTCTGTCTTTGGGTACCCACATCAACTTCACCGTGCTATTTGTGTAATATTAGGACAAACATAAAATGCTTCAACACAAAAGCTTCCTATCAGTTTTTTAGCAGCATGAGGTTATCTCACTTTATAAAGCCTGACGAACAAGCTCTGTAACACAATTCTTCTGGGTCTCAGCTGCAGGCGGTGGAATATTTTGCCACACTTCTTTCTTTTATATTCATGTTTCTTTTTCATTTCTACGAAGATAGAAGTGTAACAACTATGGCAATGAACTGAACAAAAAAGGAAAAATACACGTTATAGAACTATCTCTATTTCTGTAGTCATAGTTGTGGTTTTTTAAAATATTGCATTGCCTTTCACTTAACTGAGCGTTCTTTACTACTGTGCTTTGTGAATTTTCTTATTGTTAATCTTGATTACCGCTTTTTCAGTCTTTCTTAACCAATGCGAGGGGCTTCCCCTGCCTCTCAAAACGTCACCAGAGTATGACGAGTGCTTTTTTCAATCACTCAATTCAGGTAGTGTTTTATTGCCTTTGTAGCATGTTTATACCCATATTAAGTGTTTGCTTGGTGCTCATTACCTCATTCTAACTGCAAGGTTTCTTACTTAAGATGAAAGGTGTTGTTCTAATCTGGAAAATGGCTTATATTTTAATTACACTGCTATAGTATTTATACTTTATAGTATGACTACGTGAATGATTTGATGTATCATCTATCATAACTGACTTCTAATTCATAACCGACTTCTAATTCATATGGTTGCTTCTTGTGGGGATATTACAGATAGTGATATCTGGTGAACCAGTACACAATTTACCTGTGGTTGCTTCAGGATCGAGTGCTGGTAATCACATTGATGGTAAGTTTTATTAACCTTCATACTTATTTTGTTATAATTGAAGTTACAGTCAAATGCCTTGCTCTCTCCTGCCTTGAGTGAAGTGCTTCAGTTCATAATCATGTTACTTAGTATTTTCTGTTTACGGTTTTTTGTATGTTGATGAAATTATACCTCAGCAAATGCTTTTCGATATTTTGTAAAGGTAATTGGAGACATCCTTTAAGACCATACTTGGATTATATTGCGCATCTCTATCAAAAAATGGATCCTCTTCCTGAACAAGAACGCTTTGAGGTAATTACCCTTTATCAGATGAATAGCCGAATTTACGTTTCCTATCAAATTCATCAAGTTTGAATCTACCAGGTTGGGTACAGAGATCACCTCCAGTCACCATTGCAAGTATGTAATGTCAAATTTGGTGCCTGTCATAATTATACTTTTTCCAGCATTTGGTCTTTTATCTACAGAATCCTGATTACTCCATGCATCTATAATTTTCAGCCCCTTATGGATAATTTAGAGGCTCAAACATACGAGACATTTGAAAAGGACACAGTTAAATATAGCCAGGTGTGCCTATTATTGCTTGAATATGTACTATGTAGCCAAAATGCTACATACTGGTGGTTGACTTGTTTTAATCATAGCAATAATCACCCAAATATGCCATTGTACAAGTGATTGCTAAAATCACGACGAAAGCTCTTCAAGTTGTACAAATCTTTTCTGGCTGAAAACCATCGGTGCATATTTTGACTGTAATGTACTGACAGTATACAAATGCTCACCTTCTATCCATCAGATTGATCCTCACCAACCTTAGGAAATTAATGGCATGGCTGTTTGACAATACAGATTCATTTTTTTCAACTGTTAACATGATTAACTTGGCTGTGTTATGCAACCTCTTTGTGATCCAGATGCTATTAACAAAAGAAATTGGAAGAGAAGACAATAAAGAAGAATTATGTTTCTCTATCAGTTTTGTCACTTAGCTGGGCAGTTTATGGATTTTTTTATTTATTTCGTGTGATATGTTATCATGCAGTACCAAAGAGCAATTGCTAAAGCTTTGGTGGATAGGGTTCCTGATGAAAATGCTTCTACAGTGACAGCTGTCCGTTCTCTTGCTATAAACTATCAGTATTGTTAAACACCCCATATGTCTTTCTAGATCCTCTATGTTTACCCCATTTTTATTTTTTAGGTATTAATGGTTGTGGGTGCTGGACGAGGGCCTCTTGTCAGAGCGTCCTTACAGGTCCGTTCTAACTCTCTGCTGAGACTTTGAAAATGATAAATAACATGACTAATTTGGCCCTCATGGTCGTTACTTATCTGTGTTTTTCTCCTGATCTTTGTTTGCAGGCAGCTGAAGAAACTGAACGCAAATTAAAAGTGTATGCTGTGGAAAAAAATCCGAACGCAGTGGTAACACTTCATGTAAGTTGTGGATATTCTCATTTATTTCATGTTGTAGACGTAATGGAACTGTTTCATTATCAGACTGTGAATTGTTATGAGCAAATTTTGTCGCTGAAGTGTAGTTTTGTAGTGTAAATAAATACTCTATTCTAAAAAGCCCCATGTACACCACTTGTTATGGCATGTATTTATATGACCAGAATTGTTGGTACTATTTTTCTTGAGAGTTGTGGTTGGAAATTCTCCCCTTGGAGTTGCTGTGGAATTAAAGATAATTTTATGTGTTAGTTTCCTTTGTCATTAGTTATTGATGATTTTATATGTTTGCTCTTGATTTTTCTCCACTTCACAGTTTTGAATAAACATCTTGGTAACCATCTGTGTTATGTGGTCTATTAAAGGGCTATATGGAAATCAATGAAAAATGACGATCATCTCTATCATCACCTATGTGAAATCTAAATGTCGTGCAATTGATGTAACATTGCTGAGACATTGAGGAGCCCATTCTGAGCACCTAAAGTGCAATTAATGATACAATGCAGCTAAAAGAGTGAAATATCTTGCATTTTTGTAAATTGTAGACTGTTCTTGACTAGAGGTTGATGTGATGTCATGAAATGGAAACCATGTTATTGCGAGCTTTTTCACGTGCCATTGTGCCCTTCATGTATGTGATTTCTCATTATTTGCATCATAGAGACACTACATTTTCCCGTCTTCATCATTTCTGATACTATGAAAATTTTCAGAACTATAGGTTTGTTGCCGACTTTCGATTTGAATAAATGATTTCCTCAATTTGATATCTGATTTCAATCCCCGAGGGTCGTTATTTTCATAAGTGAGATTGTTACGAATGCTTTCAAATTTTTGGAAGCAGAGTTTGGTCAAGCTGGAGGGCTGGGAAGATGTTGTCACCATTGTTTCTAGTGACATGCGAAATTGGGTTGCTCCAGAGGAAGCTGACATATTGGTATGCTGCTAAACATGTTGCCGAATGTAGATGAAGCAATATTCCAAACCATTTCTTGCATATTTTGTTCAAATCTTCTCAGATTCTTTTTCTTAAAAACACTTAATATAGGTAAGTGAATTGCTGGGATCTTTTGGCGATAATGAACTCTCACCTGAGTGTCTTGATGGAGCCCAAAGGTTTCTGAAGCAAGATGGGATCTCAATCCCCTCATCGTAAGCACACAAACTGTCAGTGCTGGATATCTTATTTCAATTTAAGTCTGCACCAAATATTTCAATTTAATCCCGCAGAAAAGTAGTTTGATTGATTCATTAACCACTGAAATGTATGTCATTAAAATTCGTAGCCATCATTTATCAAGGTACTTGTGCCTTTGGCAGGTATACAAGCTTTATTCAACCCGTGACTGCCTCCAAACTCTACAATGATGTAAGTTCTTTCCTTGTCTTGCTGTTTTGACTTGTTTCATTGATTTTATTCTTCCTTGGCTTTTTGTTTGTTCCTCTTTTCTTATGTTTCTGTTTGTTTTTCATGACTGGTGTAGATCAAGGCACATAAGGATCTGTTGCACTTTGAGACTGCCTATGTTGTCAAGTTACATCGAGTAGCAAAGCTTGCTCAAACCCAACCAGTTAGTTTCCTCTGCATTTTGATGATTGTTTTCGGGAATTCAACATTTGTAACATGGTTTAGATTGATATTGATGATTATGTAACAAAGTTTAACTTTTGTGGCATGGTTTAGATTGACTGTTTATTTGTTTCCTTCAAATGCTTCAATAGGTTTTCACATTCATCCATCCAGAATACTCAAACAAGAAAAGAAATCAGCGATATAGAAAGCTTTGTTTTAATATCCCTAACGACACTGGCTCAGCTTTGGTTCATGGTATGTAAATCTTTAAGCTTTTACTCATTGGGGATTCAGTGCTCAGTTTCTGAGTGAGGGTACCTAAAACATTGCTAGAGAGGAAACTTTTATCTTTTAGTATATTTCTCTTGCTTTAGCGGCCATTATTTGTGACAAGATCATAATTTGTAAAAACTTTTGTTTAAATCAATATGGACTGATCCTTTACTTCACTGAAAGGGTTTGCGGGTTATTTTGATGCAACACTGTATAAAGATGTACATCTTGGTATTGAACCATCGACATTTACACCAAACATGTTTAGCTGGTAAGGTTTACTCTTTTGTTTTACTTCTTCTCTGTTTCCTAGCTTGTTTCCTTGTTTGTATTGAATCCTTGCGAAGCTGTGCTTCGTAGATGGAAATTTGTGAAATGAGGTTGATTTTTGCTAGTGACGTTTATCATTCAAGACTCCCCTTTTCAGCTACTTGCTTTGTCTTTTAAGAAAATTTTAAGTTTAAGTATGCATTGTTTGTTTATTTATGTATGCATGTGAAAGTGAATAGAGGATGCTGTATATTGTTTTGCCTAGTTTTTTGGATCAACTTCTATATATGATTGATTTCCTCCTTATGACAAATAAACAGGTTCCCTGTATTTTTCCCATTGAGGACCCCTGTGTGTGTCCAACCTGGCATTCCTTTGGAAGTTCATTTTTGGCGGTGCTCTGGTTCTACCAAGGTGTTTTTCTCAACCTCATCTTTGATATTTTGCTTTTTTGGATATCTGACTTTATTGGGTCGGGCTCACGTGGTGGCTAATGTCCTCGTGTCTAGTTAATCTTGGTCTGTAAACATTACTTTGTTTTATGATTATTATCTTATAAAATGATACTTGAAATTTGGGTATTTCTAATGTGATGTGGACGAATCAGGTGTGGTACGAGTGGTGTGTGACTTCACCTTCTCCCTTGCCTTTGCACAACACAAATGGCCGTTCATATTGGGTGGGGTTGTGATCTTTCGTCACACAGCCGACGGTATTATATAAGCAGCGGAAGTTGAGTTGAGATGGCATTGTTGTATACTGATGAAGGGATAAGTACACTTGTACTTGTATCCATGGTTGTTGGTGCTGGACGAGGGCCTCTTGTCAGAGCATCCTTACAGGTCTGTTTCTAACTCTCTCTCTGCTGAGACTTTGAAAATGATAAATAACATGACTATTTTGGCCCTTACGGTCGTTACTTAACTGTGTTTTCTCCTGATCTTCGTTGGCAGGCAGCTGAAGAAACTGAACGGAAATTAAAAGTGTATGCTGTGGAAAAAAATCCGAATGCAGTGGTAACACTTCATGTAAGTTGTGGATATTCTCATCTATTTCATGTTGTAGACGTAATGGAACTGTTCCATTATCAGACTGTGACTTACTTGCTATGAGCAAATTTTGTCGCTGAATTGTAGTTTTGTAGTGTAAATAAAAATACTCTATTCTAAAAAAAGCCCCATGTACACCACTTGTTATGGCATGTATCTATGACCAGAATCGTTGGTACTATTTTTCATGAGGGTTGTGGTTGGAAATCTCCCCTTGGAGTTGCTGTGGAATTAAAACATAATTCTAGATGTTAGTTTCTTTTGTCATTAGTTATTGATGATTTTATATGTTAGCTCTTGATTTTTCTCCACTTTTCAGTTTGAGTAAACATCTTGGTAACCATCTCTGTTATGTGGCGTATTAAAGGGCTATACGGAAATCAATGAAAAATGACGATCATCTCTACCGTCACCTATGTGAAATCTAAATGTCCTGCAATTGATGTAACGTTGCTGAGACATTGAGGAGCCCATTCTGAGCACCTAAAGTGCAATTAATGATAAGATGCAGCTAAAAGAGCGTGAAATATCTTGCATTTTTGTAAATTGTAGACTATTCTTTACTGGAGGTTGATGTGATGTCATGAAATGGAAGCAATGTTACTGTGAGCTTTTTCACGTGCCATTGTGCCCTTCTTGTATGTGATTTCTCATTATTTGCATCATAGAGACACTACATCTTCCCATCTACATCATTTCTGATACTATGAAAATTTTCAGAACTATAAGTTTGTTGCCGACTTTCATCGATTTGAATAAATGATTTTCTCAATTTGATGTCTGATATCAATCCTTGAGAGTCGTTATTTTCATAAGTGAGATTGTTACGAGTGCTTTCAAATTTTTGGAAGCAGAGTTTGGTCAAGCTGGAGGGCTGGGAAGATGTTGTCACCATTGTTTCTAGTGACATGCGAAATTGGGTTGCTCCAGAGGAAGCTGACATATTGGTATGCTGCTAAACATGTTGCCGAATGTAGATGAAGCAATACTCCAAACCATTTCTTGCATATTATTAATATGCCGCTTTGTTCAAATCTTCTCAGATTCTTTTTCTTAAAAACACTTAATATAGGTAAGTGAATTGCTGGGATCTTTTGGCGATAATGAACTCTCACCTGAGTGTCTTGATGGAGCCCAAAGGTTTTTGAAGCAAGATGGGATCTCAATCCCCTCATCGTAAGCACACAAACTGTCAGTGCTGGATATCTTATTTCAGTTAAAGTCTGCACCAAAGACTTCCTTAATTTAATCCCGCAGAAAAGTAGTTTGATCAATTCATTAAGCACTGAAATGCTTGTCATTAAAAATTCATAGCCAACATTTATCAAGTAAGGTTCTTGTGCCTTTGGCAGGTATACAAGCTTTATTCAACCTGTGACGGCATCCAAACTCTACAATGATGTAAGTGCTTTCCTTGTCTTGCTGTTTTGACTTGTTTCATTGATTTTATCTTCCTTGGCTTTTTGTTTTTCATATTGATGATTATTTAGCAAAGTTTTAACTTTCGTGGCATGCTTTAGATTGGCGGTTTATTTGTTTCCTTCAAATGCTTCAATAGGTTTTCACATTTAACCATCCAGAATACTCAAACAAGAAAAGAAATGAGCGATATAGAAAGCTATGTTTTCATATCCCTAACGACACTGGTTCAGCTTTGGTTCATGGTATGTAAATCTTTAAGCTTTTACTCATTGGGGATTCAGTGCTCAGTTTCTGAGTGAGGGTACCTAAAACATTGCTAGAGAGGAAACTTTTATCTTTTAGTATATTTCTCTTGCTTTAGCGGCCATTATTTGTGACAAGATCATAATTTGTAAAAACTTTTGTTTAAATCAATATGGACTGATCCTTTACTTCACTGAAAGGGTTTGCGGGTTATTTTGATGCAACACTGTACAAAGATGTACATCTTGGTATTGAACCATCGACATTTACACCAAACATGTTTAGCTGGTAAGGTTTACTCTTTTGTTTTACTTCTTCTCTGTTTCCTAGCTTGTTTCCTTGTTTGTATTGAATCCTTGCGAAGCTGTGCTTCGTAGATGGAAATTTGTGAAATGAGGTTGATTTTTGCTAGTGACGTTTATCATTCAAGACTCCCCTTTTCAGCTACTTGCTTTGTCTTTTAAGAAAATTTTAAGTTTAAGTATGCATTGTTTGTTTATTTATGTATGCATGTGAAAGTGAATAGAGGATGCTGTATATTGTTTTGCCTAGTTTTTTGGATCAAGTTCTATATATGATTGATTTCCTCCTTATGACAAATAAACAGGTTCCCTGTATTTTTCCCATTGAGGACCCCTGTGTGTGTCCAACCTGGCATTCCTTTGGAAGTTCATTTTTGGCGATGCTCTGGTTCTACCAAGGTGTTTTCTCAACCTCATCTTTGATATTTTGCTTTTGAGGACAAATTTTTCTGTTGATTATGCTTGTGTGGGTGTATCAAAACAAGCTAGTGTTACCAATGTCCAAGTTTTCGGTTTAAAGTAAGATCTCCATAGTTCCAACTTACGTTTCAACTTCCAAAATCACTCACGTGGTGGCTAATATCCTCGTGTCTAGTTAATCTTGGTCTGTAACCATTAATTTGTTTTATGTGCATTATCTTATAAACTGATACTTGAAATTTGGGTATTTCTAATGAATGTGAACGATTAATCAGGTGTGGTACGAGTGGTGTGTGACTTCACCTTCTCCGTTGCCTTTGCACAACACAAATGGCCGTTCATATTGGGTGGGGTTGTGATCTTTCGTCGCACAGCCGACGGTATTATATAAGCAGCGGAAGTTGAGTTGAGATGGCATTGTTGTATACTGATGAAGGGATAAGTAAACTTGTACTTGCTTAATGTATCCAGCCACTCTAATATTTAGACAAAACCATGGCCATTAAAAATGTAGTCCCTTCTGCTATCGAATATAGAAATTTTTTTGACTATATGTCGGACAGATATCTGTATTTTGAGTTTAACCTTGTATTCATGGATGTAATATGAACAATTTGTATTTGTTCGTTAAAAGACGTGTCGGCCTGGAAATTACATTCGATAATTGCGGACAATGTGTTGATATGGTAAATCTAATGTCCCATTTTGATTGTTTTGGGTTTACCAATTACGAAAGTTTTTCTTCATTATTCTTCAGAATCAAACAAAATACCACTTCGCATTTCTCGGGCCAATATTTATAGTGCTCACGAAGCGTGGTTATCCCATCCAATTTAATTTACCAAGTCATAATTTTATTCGGAAATTGGAATGCGCGTGATGTAAACAGACGAAAAGACAAAATATAACTAGCGATGCAGCTGAAACCGTGAAACAACAAAATAAACTAATCAGGCTCTTAAACATTGGTATTGATTCTAAAAAACCCGTACATGACATTACAAAAATGTACTCATTCTATAACATACCTATATAGCTTTCTTTAAGATCCAACACATCTATATATACTTGCAAACTAGCTTTATACCAAAATTTAACTTCTTTTTGTTCTTCACATTTACAATATATATAATGGCTCTTGTCAATAGGCAAAAACAGAGGGCATAACAACGCCAGTGTAGATGATTGCCATCGAAGCACCAGAATTTAGCTCATCTATCCGATAACACAGAGGTGCTCCAAGAAAGTATCACGTCCCTCGCGACAGAGGGTAGATCTGTACATGAAGCAAAAGGCAAGCAGGCTCATTACATATAAAATGAAGCTTGAGGTTCTTCGGAATCTTTACATCACAAAACAATTCAGAGATCAAGCTTTACCTTGTAATACTTGCAATGCTATGGAAGGTATGTCTATCTGGTCCTCGAGGAGTCTGTACACGTCTAGCAGCTACAAAAGAATGCCACTGTTATATGTCATGACGTGGGGGAAATATAAAAAATATATAACTTCGATGGAGATCTAAGGTTAGGTCTATGTCCAAATAATTCGCTTCTATTGGAGGAAGACAACGTTATTTGCTAGGCGGGGAGCCATAAACTACAGTACACATCTAGACACTACAGATGCAAATCATTAAATTGAGGTAACACTACTCGTTTTTTTCATTTGTAAGTATGAATTCGTATGTTTTCGTCGACTTGGAACTCAAAAACAAACTATTTTGTGGCCAAGTTCCAGTAGACTTGGCATTCTAATTCGAGCTCGTTCCTTTGGTTCGAACGTAAGTATTGACTCAGATACACCAAAGCTCGAATTCACAAGTTTGTCCAACTCTGAGTATATCATCAAACTATTAATAAATATATGAAAGCTTGAGGCACCTCACAAGCTTTCAAACAAAACTGTTGATCACAAATATATTCAAACAGTTTTGATACAGTCTTGATATCGAAAACTTCAATGACGAATCAACAAAATACAAGACAACTCTAAAGTTGGCGAATCAGTTAGATTCGTTTGTCCTCCTCTATGTAACACATAACAACGTGCATACAATCAAAGTCTGAACCAGAGTAAGCACCACATCAAAATTAAATACCGGAAGATATCACAAACCTCTTGAATGTGGAGCTTGGAATCTTCTGTTAGCGCCAGTACAAGCTTCCTCCGGATTCCTTCATCGATTAGAAAAAGTCGAGTCCCATCCTTGATTGTGTCAGTCAGATCCAATTTCCTCTCAACCCGCCGCGCAATAGACTTTGGCCTGAATGAGAAAAATTCAGACTCACTCAAGCAGCCAAAAGATTGGTCATTTGCAATTTAGGAATGCCCAATTAATTTTCTAACATCTGGCGTGTGAATGTAACAAGTTGTCACAAAGAATATTAAAATTATTCTGTGATGGGAAGAATATATTCGAACTCTATTAAGAAGGCAGCAGAAAGGTGACGAACATGTTGTTTCCTTGTAGCGCAGGGTTGCTGCTCATTTTTGCTACATTTTCCTTTGCTAGAATAATTAGGTTCTCAAGTCTTTTCCACTGGAAAATGCCATCTTTAAATAGAACCTGCAAAACCAAGCAGAGGATAACATCACAAACTGCATCCCTAAGTAATCTGGAGTACTCCACAACACGTCTTATACATATTGAAGATCAAGAGCATAAATATATAGAGTAGGAGCCCACAAATGATATGATTACATGCGTATACTATGTCAGAACTCCAAAAAATTTTAGCTAAGGATAATAAATTAACCTGAATCAGGCGCTCACGTAAAGCAGGATTGGGGTCAGTCAAGAGCCGCTTTGCAACATAAGGATAGGCAACCTATTTCAAAATTTCCCACTTGTAAAGTTAGAAATTTAAAACAAATAATAATGATTGTACTGGATAGCAGAATACAATCAGCATGTTTGAAAACTCGTAACTGATATAAGGATGGTAATCAAGGAAACGGTAGCTACTTAGAAACGGTAGCTACTTAGCTTCTACAGCTGTTTATCCCAATTTAACATATCTACTAACGCAGTTATGTGCCTAGTAAGAAACATTTAAAATTGAATCACAAGGTTCACACAACCCCGCATGTAAAGTCTCTTAACACAACTAATGTAGTCCGTACATATGGAATGAAATGTATTGAGGTCCCAGCCCCCATTTAATACTCGTAAGTGGCTAAAAACCCCCGAGGAAAGAAAACAGGCAAAGAACTCCCCCCTAGCTTTGATGATACTCAAACGCCCCCTCCTCTAAGGTTGTGTCAGCAAGGGAAATTTTCCCGTTCAATGTTATTTGACTCTTCTATTCGATCCTAATAATTCATGTGAACCTCGTTCAATGTTATTTGACTCTTCTATTCGATCCTAATGATTCATGTGAACCTCATCAGCCCAATATAATGAAATTTCATTTTTGCCAAGATTAAAAGCATAACTAAAGAAGATCATATCTCTGTTGATGACAAATTTTTCTCTCATTGAGCAAATTAATGAATACGAAAAAAACCTTCCATTTTCATATAATAAAGGGGTGTAAATGGGGTTTTGCACCTCGTTTTTTTTCCTGTCAAGGGGTTTCATGCCCAGTTATAAATATCACAAGGGACCCAGTGATTAGATTGATGTGATTTAGTGTACATGTGAAATAGCTATGAATGTTGGTAATACATACAATTCCTTTCTCCATATCAGCACAATTTTCCCACCCTTCCCAGTCTAATTTTTAACCAGTTTGAAAATTATTTCTTGGTGTTTTTGGAGCTATATGTCACTGAACCCTCGTTGGCAAAATCAGGTATTCATTCTACATGCTCACAATCCACATGAAACATTCCACTAAAAGACCTGTTCAGAAAATGAAGGGAAAATTGCGTCACCTCGAGAAACTTGAAATCTGGTTTCAGGGTGAAACAAATGCCTTCTTGAGTCAATAAAGCACGAATAACAAGAGAGAATCTTTCTGGGATACGGATAGGGTAATTGTATACAAGCTGATTAAATTTGCCTACAAGAAAAGTGAACAGCAGGAACATATTAATCAAAAACAAAATCAGCTCATATTTTGCGGACTTTCATCTTTGAAAAACACTATTAAATTCTCAATATGAAATTATAAAAATCCATGTCGTGTTTTTCCACTTCATCCATCCATTTCACTATTCAAGCAAGAAGGAAAGCTTAAAGTAGAACAGGATATTGGAATTCACTCAATCACACCGAGAAATAGTTCAGAATACCTGTGACACTTCTGAAATTAAAGTCAGAAAGACCTTTTCCCAGAGAATTTTGCCAAATGGCTTCAAGGGCTGGGACTATGGGGGACACATCAGTTCCAGGCGCAAGAAAACCAAGCCGAGTAAAATCATTGGCCATCTCAGCGTAGTCTTCATTTACAGCATGGACAACAGCATCTATCAGTATTTGTTTGTTTAGCTGAAAAAAATTAGAAAACAAGTTACTAATAATATCTTTTAGAAACTAATGACGAATGGGAGAAGCAGCAGACGAAGATGATAACAGTTGAAAATATGAAGTTAGAATATCATGATTTCCACGCAGAACAAAAATAAATAATATGATCTTTAAATCAATGCATCTCTTATCGAACTCTCCTCATCCTGAAATTGACAAAATTCTCCAACAAATTATTGTAGACTTGAATACCCACACCACTCTCCCGCTGTGTCCCAAAATGCATACCTTCATTTCTATGTGAAGGCGTCCTCAAGTAACACCTTTTTTATATAGAAAAAAAATTCTTTAGTCACTGCTCAATGATTTCATGTCTAAACTGGCTGCATAGCCGGATAGCACTAGGGAGGAGCTTTGTTTTGACACTAATATCATCCTGTTTATTTACAGGCATAAACACGTTAATTTCTCTTAGATGCACAAATTGAAGGTCGGTTGATTTATTTTTATTTTGGGACATATGGGGTCACTATGGTGATTTATGTGGTGTTCTAGAAGTTTTCTTTATTGATGTTTTTGGCTGCTGATTATACCTGAGGTTCCACCTGAATTATATCCACAATAATTGATGTTTTTACTGATGTTGTCGGTTGCCAATTTTAATGGGGTGGTTGGGCTGTTTGAAGGACTAAATATTTTTTATATGTCAAGGTTGAATTTCAACATTATAATTCAAGATAATATGTTATGGACTAAGCCTCGAACCACCCTTTTGAGTCCTGAAGGACTTGAGAGTTTTGCATGTGGTGGAACTTGGATAGACCATAACCCTTTGTTTTTTCATTAGAGTGTTAGACCTTTTCTGTGTCATAATATATACATGTATATGTTTGGCTGGTATTTTGTTTACATTTAACCTGCATAATTTGGAAAGGATAAGGCATTTAATGTAATGACAATCCACCTACTTCTAGTGTTTAGGTTGTGATTTGGTATTGGTTCTATTAGAGAATATATTATGAGACAAATATCGGAACGTGAAAGAGTCTACGCAAGCAAAGAAAATTTGAAAACACCTGCATTTATATGGTTAGCAATTATATGAGGAAGCAATAACATAAAACTTGTAAGCTAACAATTTCTACCTGACTGAGAACCGCTACATTCCCAAAATCTACATAAGCAATGCGTCCATCACGCATGGCAAATATATTTCCAGGGTGTGGATCTCCATGAAATAGTCCAAACTCTAGCAACTGCCGCAAGGCAGCACTTACTCCAACAGTCAAAAATCCATTGACATCAATTCCTCCATCCTTAATAGCCTGAATTCGAAAATACCATAAAATCGTATACAAAGACTAGTTTTTAAAAGGTGAATTACCATTCAAACCTGAGGATCAGTGCATCTAATTCCATCTATCCACTCCATCACTAGCACACGTCGCCCAGAAAGCTGCTTGTACACACGAGGAATTTTGACTGTTGCATCATTTTTGAAGTTCTCATAAAAATCTTCAATGTTGCGGGCTTCCTAGATAGAAATTTACTAGAACTGATATTACAGTCATCTTTGTATCAATTGCAGAATTAATCAGAGGTATATTTATAATATTAATTCCCAGAGGAAATAGAAATATTAGACAAGGACTCAAGGTTTTTTGACCATTGATTCTTTAATAAATATTTAGAGATGTT
Source organism: Dorcoceras hygrometricum (assembly GCA_001598015.1). Taxonomy (NCBI): domain Eukaryota; kingdom Viridiplantae; phylum Streptophyta; class Magnoliopsida; order Lamiales; family Gesneriaceae; genus Dorcoceras; species Dorcoceras hygrometricum. The sequence continues at coordinate 253,780 of KQ995242.1, forward strand.
CAAACAAGGGGTGGGTGTTGGGGTAGGGTAATTTTCCCTTTGTCAACAGAAGTGTCGGAAGGGATACCAAGGTATAATCAAGCTCCTCCAAAAGCTTTTCGCCAAATTCATCAAGTATGAGCTCAGCATTACATCCCAGTTTTTGCAGGCTGATGCCATTCAAGAATGAAGCAAGAGTTCGGAAAAGAAAAAGATCTCTGTAAATAATGGGTTCTATCTCAGGTCTTTGCACCTGCAAACAAATGTCATTTTGATACCATGATTGAACAAATAATGAGCCTAAAACGGAAAGCCATTATCAACAGAAGACAGGAAGCAACAGTTGAGTCTAAGACAAATTTATATACTAATATTGGATTTTAGACGTGATTGGTAACAAAGAATGAACAAGTATTGAATATACTTAAAGCTACAAAATTAGCACAAAATTGAAAGAACTGCGTAAATTTTGTAAGCCAAGTGAAATCCGGATTCACAATTTCATCAATTCCATACATGAAACTAGAGTATCACCCTAAACGCACACCATTTATATGATGCAGCATAAACCTAGATTTTGCCATACTGCACTCATGAACACGCATTGTTGGCACAACGCAATTTTGTGAATATGCAATAATCCAAATTTTTGAAGCTCATAAGAAGTTGGCACATTACTTTAATAGCAACATCTTCCCCAGAGGTCCGCAACGTCGCTCGATAAACTTGTCCCAAGCTTGCAGCCGCAATTGTCCTTGATGAAATTTTGCTGAAAACAGCCTCAAGGGGCTGGCCTAGTTCCTCTTCTATGATGTTAAAAGCAACCTACACCACTTTTAATTATGGTTGCTTAGTTGAAAATATAGAAAATAAGCATTATAAAATATATCAATTACCTGATTGGGAAAAGCAGGAACATCATCTTGAAGGATGCAGAGTTCGTTCATGTAGTCCTCTCTGATAATATCAGGCCTATTTGCCAGCACCTTTTTGTAGAAATCAAAGAGTAGTTTAAGAAAAAAGAGACGCCAAAAGCATCATGGACATGTTTCCATATTACGTGGCTTTCCAGTATCCCATCTTATAGCAATACATATAATCATACCCATAAATTCAAGTGAGTAACCATGGTTCCTATTAGTCAAGGTTCGGTTTTATCAGTTGAGAAATAATGCAAAATATTCTCGCTATTAAGCCTAAGGCATCTTCCTGAGGCATAATAATTGTTGTATGGGAGATTACGTTCACACGTAGTCCACCCTAACGACTAGGTTCAGAGAGTGAATTAGACTTCATAGAGGGTGTAAAATCAAAGGCTATCAGTGGATAGCTTTCAGTTTGAAAGTAAAGAGAAGCTGAAAATTACACCGTCTTTTAACTTCTACAGTTCTTGTGTTCTAGAACTCACTGCATTCCTATTGTTGATCGTTGTGTCTTACTTTCAACATTACTATTTGAATTAATTCTTAGTCGCTTCCACAAGTTTTATCTTTGTCAATCAGATTTAAATTTGAGCCATTGTAGGTCTATCACATTCCGGATCACACAATATAAGTTTGATAAAATTACATATTCACCTTCTCAATACCATTGATAATCTTATCACCTCAGGGCCAAAAACTATCAATCTATTAGGATATCAATAAAAAACTTTTCCATGCAATTAACAAATCACCATATTAGAATCTAGAGGCAATATATACACCTGTCCAGCTTTGATGAAAGAAGGGCCCAAGTCACACAAGAGATTTCTCAATTGGCGAGCCCGAAAAGGAACAACCTCTTCATCCCGGCCCACGAGAAAATCGTACATCAGAGCAGACCAATACAGTCCCAAACTCCATACAATTTCCACTCCTCTACCAATTAAAGATAATATACTCCCCCTTGATTTAAGCACTTTACTCCTCACCTAGAGTAGAGAAAATTAATTGATAAAGGTCGAAAACCAAAATAAATAAGCAGTTCTTGCAATGATGAAGCAAGGGAAAAAAACTCAAAAGAATTACGTAAACAATGTATGCAAGTGCTCTTTGAGCTATAGAAAACATTGAAACCTCGTTTAGCATTACCTTCAAATTTCAGAAATGTTATGACTGTGACAAGTAAGTTTCACTGGATAACAGTACTACATGAAAAGTAATCTGCATATATGATTGGAAAGGTTCAAATCACTACTTCCGTGATAGAAGAGTATTTTGCGGATGCTACAATCCACATAATTTCTATCACTTATGACCAACAAACTCTTTTCTTGCTCGTCCACAAGTCCGGCCTTATTTCTTTGGTATGGAGTAATCTGACTTCAAAACCTAAGAGTTTATGTTACCTCGGGAACATACTATTTTATTTGATAATTCGAACCAATTTTACAACTAAAAAGTTAACGAAATATCAGATGGACTGTAAAAAAAAGCACATTTGATTGATTAATCGAATTAAATAATAAAATAAAAGATGCAATTTTCATGGTAGTTTCGTTTTACTCCAACACATTAAATTCGGTCATAACACACTGTATGCTTTTTTCCAGAAGACAGCAATAAAAACACATAACAAAATCAAATAGAAGCAAACACTAAGTCGATCAGTATGATTACATACTAATTCCGGTGTATACTTTCTGAATGGAACACAGACGCCGCGTTCGATATCCAGCTGCTCCAAGGCGCTATTGCCGCTTGTACTCAAAGAGTTCTCGAGTGATACAAAGGTTTCAGTTTTCGCAGCTCGAATAACACCCCGACTTCTACTCCGGCATGTACCCGCTACAGAATTCCTATTCCACTTTACATGAACACTGTAGCTATTCAGACTGATAAATGGGGGCAGTAACTGTGAATGTGAATGATTAACGTATATAAGGTTTGAGCTAATCAACGCCATATTTAAATCGAGTATAGAAAACTGAATAAATCAATTGAAGTTCAGAAACACTGCGCCTTTAGACAGAGATTTGCATATATATCTGCAAAATTGAGAAAAAGTAGATTCATTCGAGAAGGGTTTTTGTTGAAAGTTCATGGGAATGCTGTGTTCATGAATTTCAGGGTGAGGATGACCAGGAAATTGGGGTGGAGAAGGAGCCACTTGCTGCTTCTTCAAGTTGTATGTTTCGTTGCAAAGTTGTACTTTCACTTTTATCGTTTGTTTAAAAAAACGAAACTATTTTCATAATCCATTTCTGGTTTTTTTTTTTTGTTAAGTGGCGGCGGATCCGATTTAGATTTGGAATTAGATAATGTGTTATTAGTCAAAATAGTAAATATTTGTTTTCAAAAAAATTATTTAAACGAATTAATAGTTGCATCAATCGTAGTCAGATATTGTGTTTCGTCATTTGACTCCCGAAGGTAAACAATATTCATATTTTATCCATATTAAATTTATCTTAGAAATGGTTGTACGTGTTTTCAAGATGTATTTGAGATAAATATACTATAAAATATATTGCTACATGTCATATAATTGAATTGGAGTATATATATATTTATCTTGGAAATGGGCCTTTTTTAAAAAATAATGCAGAAAAGAAAATAAATTTCAAAACCAATGTATTTGGAGAGCTGTTGTAAAAATACCACAAAAATCTATTATAGACCGCGGACGCTCAATAGATTTTTTGATGGTCCGCTACTATGAACAGCGGACCCTAAAAATAAAAAGTAAAAAACCTCATATGACAACGGACGCTATCATTTTTTTTTTAAAAATGGCGACATCGTCCGCACGTATTGGCAGCGGACGATGGTTTTTTTTTTAAAACAGCGTGTATATGTGACTATACGTAGTCACAGTAGTGTTTACTATCGTCCGCTGTTCTGTGCAGCGGACGTTATATCCTATATAACCAGCCTTCTTCCTTCACAATTTGCTTTATTTTGATACTCCTCAATCTTATACTCCTTCATCCTCCATATGATAATCCTCTTGCTACTTCAAACTCTGCTTCTTCAACATTCACTCCTCCATCCTCCATATGATAATCCTCTTGCTACTTCAACATACACTGTTTTTTCAATATACTCTGCTTCTTATACATAATCTTACATCTTCAGTTACAACCTGCAACTTGCTTATTTATCTATATTTTTATGTATCTCTCTTACTTTCATCTATTAGTTAAGTTCGTTTTTTCTGAAAATTTTTTAATGTTCTATCAAATAACCTAGTTTTTGTTCTTTAAAATGGTTTATGTCGGAGTGTTTTTATATTTTAGTGGTGATATTATTGTTGAAAATGGATCTGTCGAATATTCTACTTCACATAGAAGACCATGAGAGTACCACGATCAATAAATTTGTTTGATTTGGTTGAACTTGTGTGTAGAATGTTGAACATCGATAGTTCTAAATTTTCTATAAAATTATCCACGAAATATGCATTTATGGAGAAATCATGTTGGACAGAAGTCCTAATCCATATTGACGATGATGGTGTTTTAAAATTCATAATGCAATGTCCCAATATGCAGATTTTTGCATTTGTATATGGAGACACAATCAATTAATCATATTGTTGGTTATAATAAACCTGATAATTCATATATTCAGCATGTCTCCGATGGAGGGTGTTTTAACCAACAGGTACTTCTACATATGATGTGTTATATGAGCCACAGATATATGTTCCACAGGTTACCGAAGGATCATGCAATATATTTTTGGAGCATGGAAGTGGATCATGGGATCAACATGTCACCGGAGGAAATGAATATTTTGACACAAACACCGCTGATCATGAAATAAAACTAGCTTATCCGGATCAGGGTGACGCTAATACACATGTTGATAAAAGTGATATCGAACCAGAGACGTCATCTGAAGAGTCTGATGAAGAACCTGCTAATGATGAACATGAGGATAACATGCACGAGGGGACATCATATCGTCACGTCCGAGGAGATACTTTACAACGATAAGTCACGCCATTTCTCTCGAGCACACATGAAATGCTATATTTTTTTACTACAGTGTTCGGGGAAGAGATACCTGATTATATTCGTGTACCTTCTGGAAGAACGAGCTACTACAACACGGAGAGAGGTGAGTTATGTAAACATAATGTTTAAAGATAAACAAGATCTGATTGCATCTGTGAAATATTATTCTATTAGAATTGTTAGACGTGGGTATACTGTAGTGGAGAACACACGCAAATCAGAGGACAAACACAACGCCAGATCTTATTGTCGTATGAATCAATAATTGTTTTAACATCAATATCGTTTCTTCTATACACTGTCCAGTTAAACTGCACAAATAAAAATAATTACAAAAAATTAAATATTACGAAGCAATCCAAAAGACATAATAAATTTAATATTACCTCATCATATTTCATTTGATCGAAACATGCTCTAATAATTCTAACAGCATTGTTGGCGCATGAGTGTAACTATACGCGGAGTTCCACCTAATAATTTAAAACAAAATTAATAATATTTAAAAACTGAGTTTAGTAATTATGTTATGTTATAAATAAATAGTTAAATGTTTTTAACTTTGCACCGTTAGGGAGATATTGGTGTATGCTCATTAGGTTGAATATTTGGTGCAACAAGTGCAAAATTATGTCGGTCGGGATTAACAAATTTTAATTCTTGCTCCAGACCCATCTTCTTCAACATTCACTCCTCCATCCTCCATCCTTCATCTGATAATCCTCTTGCTACTTCAACATACACTGCTTTTTCAATATACTCTGCTTCTTAAACATAATCTATCTTACATCTTCAGTTACAACCTGCAACTTGCTTAATTATCTATATTTATATGTATCTCTCTTGCTTTCATCTATTAGTTAAGTTCGTTTTTTCTGAAAATTTTTAAATGTTCTATCAAATAACCTAGTTTTTGTTCTTTAAAATGATTTCTGTCGGAGTGTTTTTATATTTTAATGGTGGTATTATTGTTGAAAATGGATCTGTCGAACATTCTACTTCACATAGAAGATCATGAGAGTACCACGATCAATAAATTTGTTTGATTTGGCTAAACTGGTGTGTAGAATGTTGAACATTGATATTTCTAAATTTTCTATAAAATTATCTATGAAATATGCATTTATGGAGAACTCATGTTGGACAGAAGTCCTAATCCATATTGACGATGATGATGTTTTAGAATTTGTAATGCAATGTCCCAATATGCAGATTTTGCATTTGTATGTGGAGACACAGTCAATTAATCATATTTTTTGTTATAATGAACCTGATAATTCATACATTCAGCATGTCTCCGATGGAGGGTGTTTTAACCAACAGTTACTTCTACATATGATGTGTTACATGAGCCACAGATATATGTTCCACAGGTTACCGAAAGATTATGCAATATATTTTTGGAGCATGGAAGTGGATCATGGGATCAACATGTCACCGAAGAAATGAATATTTTGACACAAACACCGCTGATCATGAAATAGAACTAGCTTATCCGGACCAGGGTAACGTTAATACACATGTTGATAACAGTGATACCGAACCAGAGGCATCATCTGAAGAGTCTGATGAAGAACCTACTAATGATGAACATGAGGATAACATGCACGAGGGGACATCATATCGTCACGTCCGAGGAGATACTTTACAACGACAAGTCACGCCATTTCTCTCGAGCACACATGAAATGCCATCTTTTTTTTCTACAGTGTTCGGGGAAGAGATACCTGATTCTATTGTGTACCTTCTCAAAGAACGAGCTACTACAACACGGAGAGATGTGAGTTATCTGTAAACATAATATTTATGGATAAACAAGATCTGATTGCATCTGTGAAAGATTATTCTATTAGAATTGTCAGACGTGAGTATAACATCAATATCGTTTCTTATATACATTCTCCAGTTAAACTGCACAAGAAAAAATAATTACAAAAAATTAAATATTACGAAGCAATCAAAAAGACATAATAAATTTAATATTACCTCGTCATTGTTCATTTGATCGAAACATGCTCTAATATTCTAACAGCATGTGTTGACGCATGAATGTAACTATACACGGAGTTCCACCTAATAATTTAAAACAAAATTAATTATATTTAAAATGAGTTTAGTAATTATATTATGTTATAAATAATAGTTAAATATTTTACCGTGCACCGTATGGAGATATTGGTGCATGCCCATCAGGTTGAATATTTGGTACAACAAGTGCTAAATTATGTCGATCGAGATTAACAAGTTTTATTTTGCTCCAGGCCCATATCTGTAAATAAAATGAATACGGTTAAAAATTACAATATATAGTGAAATATCAGTTGAAATTCTAATGAAATTACCTGTAAAATATAAAGCGGCCCAGATAATACATTTTCCTATATTTGTTGCATTACACAACTGTCGATATAGAAATGCTAAGACCGCACTCTCCCAACTATATGAATTCACCTGATATGTTTAATAAAAAAATCATATATATATATATATATATATATATATATATATATATATTTTCACTATATTTAATAAACTAAATATATAGAATGGATTTTTATTTTTTTATTTTTGAAAGATACACTTTGAAATCGATTGCATACTTTCTATATGTGTTTATATACTTTATACTATTATTTAAATGAAAATCTGTCTATATATATAAACATTTGCACACAAATACATTAGCCGCTCTTTACTACTATCATATCATATAATCTCCCGAAACCCTCATCGCCCACTGAGAGAGTGATTTGTGGGGTTAACAAAGAAATCGCAGGCAACCATGACTGGCAAGGCCAAGCCCAAGAAGCACACGGCTAAGGAGATTGCCTCGAAAGTCGACGCAGCTACAACCAACCGCGGCGGCGGGAAGGCGGGCCTCGCCGATCGTTCCGGCCATGATAAAGGCGGACACGCTAAACTCGAGTGCCCTCTCTGCAAGGTCACCGCCCCTGACATCAAGTCTATGCAGATTCATCACGAAGCGCGCCACCCGAAGATCCCCTTTGACGAAGCCGCACTCAGCAATCTCCACGCTGGAGCCGAGACCTCGAAGCCTAAGCCAGGTGTGCGGGGGAGTCTCAAGAAGTGAAGCTCGACCCCCTCTCATTGGTTGCCGTTCCCGCGTTATCTTGTTCGAAATTCAAAACTAGCAAGAAAGTCTCTTGTCGCTATTTGCACTTGTCCTATCTTGTAGATACTTATATCGGCAATAATTTTAGCAGACTTGGGAAGCTTCTGTGTTGCTGTAATGTTTTGCGGCTTTGCTCTATCATGTTGTATGAAACTGCTTATCTGTGTGGTGATGAAGTTGCTCTGTTGTGTGTTTGTGCTAACAAGTTTTTCTTTATCCTTGTTTGATATTCAAGATATGGAGAGATAAACCCCCATCATTCTATTGAAGAAAAAATTGGACTCCTACATCAAAATAAGTGGAACTTGAAACCCGTTGTGGAAATTGGAAATTTTTCTTGAAGATTCGTAAGTGGTGATGCTTTTCTTGACTCTAGCAGTTGATCGTGTGGAAGTAGTAATCTATCTAGGAACAACAGGGATGCCGTAGCTTGTGTTTTGTAACCCCTTCTGTGGTTTTATCATTGTCTAATGGGTTAAATTTTCCATGAATAAGTTATTATTAAATTTGGAAGGCTTGTTTTAAAATATTAGCAATGTCAATGCACTGAGATATGAGCATTATCACGAATTTGTCTATTTTGATTACAGAACAATATGAAGAAACTGAGTCACTCGACTCTTGAGAAAATTTCACCGTGCTCTTGGGTATTACTCAAACACTATCAGGAGGTCTTGTTTTTCTTTATGATTGATTGTTACCCTTTTAGAATTAATTGGAATGGCTGGCATTGCCAGGAAGACTTCTCTGCCCTGTAAATTAGAATGGTTGGCATTTCTAGGATGACTTCTCTACCCTGTTTCATAGGAATAGTCTTTATCATTGTTCATGAAACTGGACTTTAAAGGATTTGCTAATATCCTGTATTGAGTTAATGCTTCATTTCTGATATTCGTGAGTCTTCAAAATTATTGAAACAGTGAGCTTTATCTGATAGTCAAGGCATACTGGTTAAACCTTCATTAAGGTATTCTAGTTTCCTTACTTTCTCATCTAGATTGGCAACATATCCAAGTAAGTGTGTTATGAAAATTTAAAATAGCAGTTCAATATAAGCATTTTTTGGTTACTGAACAAAGTAAATATCTCTAGTTCAAACTTCACACACATACCAATTGGATGTATGTGGTTGAATTTACTACACATATTTTAAGTGGTGGATTGATAAGTCAATCTATTTTGGCACTCTCCTTAATAATGATTTCTTGGTCATTGGTCCAGTGCTATATATTTTGCATGCTATCAAGATCGTTCTTTTTGTTGTTGTGTTACTGCCCAATTGCTCTGTTTAAGGCATCGCTGTACCATTTACTTTTATATTTTTGTACATGCTCCATCACTTTTTCATCATCTGTTTTATGGCCTTGCGCCAGTATATTATCGTCACATAACCAGTTGTTTTCAACTTGACGAGCGAGGTTTTTCTGCATAATACTTGTTATGTTTCACAACAATGGTATGTTTTATGTGCGGGTGAGCATGTATGAAACTTCTTACTCTTTTCCTCGTCGACTTGATTCTAGTGGTCCGTATATACCATGTTTAGTTTCTATTGCGTAGAACTTAATTCTGGGTTGTGCAAGTGTTAATGCTTGGAGACTAAATCCTCGTTCAGACGCCAAGAAATAGTGAAGAGATAGTGTGGGGGCTTATAATTTTGTCTGTTTGCTTTGTTTTCCATCCCTCGAAAGTTTCTCCTTGTTGGGCGATGAACTGGAGGTCGAATCATCCTTTGCTCTCTATATCCGCGACAGACTGATCTCGGGCTTTCTAGTTTTCCATGCGACTATGCAGTGAGTTAGACTTCCTTGTCCAGATTTGTAGCCAAACTGCATGTGGCTATAGTATACAATACTCGAATCTCGTGATTCCTGGTTTTGGTTACGTGAGTTTGATTCAAGAAATCAGCTCGATTTCCACGCAGAAACGGTCTCTAAAACCAACTCTACCAGATCTTTTCCATCCTTTGTAATGTAAGGGAGAATGCTTCTCGTTGACCAGAAGAGCTTTTAATTGCTGTCAAATTATAACATGTTGGTCCATTGGGCGAAAGTGTTCTTTTAAGACATATCCAAAACTCGATCATTTATCGCATTTTGTTATTCATTATACGTAATTTAACCACTGAAATTGAAAGACCAAAATGTATCGACACTAAACCCAAACACATTGGTAACAATTGAAAGGCAATATACTTTGGTTGGGTATAATAATTACAAATGAAGAAATTAAGGTGAATCTCTTCTAGTCACTTATATTGTACCATATGGTTAAGCCAATAACAAGAATTGCCACGAATTTAGTTGGAGCAGTTGTTTACACACACATGTATATATAGTAACATATTGTATCTAAACTCCCGTCAACTTTCTCGCTTCACCATAACTATTCCAAATCACCCGCCAACCAATTATACATCACGAGCGCAACAAAACTATCAACACTTGTCATGCACGCAAATATCTTGATTATTAAACCATGCCTTTATATATAAATAAGATATATCTATCTCTCTGTTAATTAAATTTAACATATTTAATATTCCATCATCTCATGCACGCAAATATCTTTGAATATTTTCCGTATTATTTCAATTCCTTTTGTCATTGATGAAGAGTTGAGTTTATCTTAGTAGAGTATCTTTAATCTCTCAAAAGTAGTTGCACAATCTCCTCTCTCTCTCTCACACGGATACATTATATTATATATATATATATATATATTATAAATGTGGAATTAATAAAATTCCCATTAACTTTGCATGGAAATGGACCCAACAGGTGATTCATTCATCTCTGCCATTGTCAATCAATATACACTCCTTCTATCTCTCCCTCAATATCATACACACACATACTACCACCTCTTCTTCCATCTTTGCTATTGTATATATACGATATATATGTAATTGCTCCTGTAAATACATATCCATCAATGTGAGCAAACACAGTATCAATCAAAATCTTGAAAACCCTAATCTAATCATCAGGGTTTTCCATTGATTGATACTGTGACAAAAATATTCCAGAATACTGATCATATTTATGTTTAATAAAGAAAGCTATGCATGTGAAGAACAAAAAGTGTGACGAACAATTTATTCAACCAGATTTCCTTTTAGCGCCTTGTTTACCGATTCCTGTGGTTGATGTCAAATATTGATTTGGTGATCATGGAGTCGAATCATATCGGCGACATCTCTAGATCACCGTCGTCAGCTCCGATGAACAACAGAAATCAAGAAATATATCACAGGCCACCACCGCCTCACGTGGATCAGCATGAGAATATTGTAACAGATAGGGGTGGCGGAGGTAGCATTGCGGAGAGGAGGGCCGCAAAATGTGGTTTCAATGTTCGGAATATGAATGTGCAGCCCAGATTCCTGATCAGGACCACACACACGCCGCCTCATCTGACATCGCCGACGCTGCTACGCTCGCCGTATTTCACGGTGCCACCTGGCATCAGTCCCTCGGCCTTGCTAGACTCTCCTGTGATGCTACCAAATGCTCAGGTACCAGATATGTTTATACGTCTTTACTGCTTGATATATGTATATATATGCATGGACTATTTTTTGTTATTAATAGATAGTTTAGTTTTGCCATTAACATTGTGCTGTCATTCATGCAACTAATTTTAATGTTCCAAAAATAAGAAAGTTAACTTCAAAGACTTTCAGATATATGTCACTTATAAAATATGGACGCCAGAACAAATTGTCAACTAAATCTTGAGTTTAATAAAATTATTACAAGGAAAATATCTATTTTGGATTTCGGATCGCTGTACAATTGAGCTTATGGTTATGTATATATAGGGATCACAACTATCTCCAACCACTGGGACCTTCCAATTCCCATCACCTAATCACGACAAATTAAAGATCCAATGGAAACTTGCTGCCGATGGGAATATGGAACCTTGTTCAGTGGCCAACAATTACACGAGGCCTCAAAATAAAGTACGTATGCATGCAACCGATCTTTGATCAAGGATGCATGTTTCACGCCACGCAGTGTTGATCCTTTTCTTTTTGTAATGATAAATAAGTAAGATAATATGCTCCCACATGAATTATATTCTTGCAGGCAGTTGAGAAATATTTTGGATATCCAGTGGATTTGCAAGAAAGTGAGAAAAAGGAGCTTGTGGAGAAGCAGCAAAAGGGAGCATACTTCCCTAAAGAAGTGACAAGGTCCTCGGAAGATGGGTACTATTGGAGGAAATATGGCCAGAAACATGTGAAAGGGAGTGAGTATCCTAGGAGCTACTACAAATGCACCCACTCAAGCTGCCTGGTCAAGAAAAAGGTGGAGAGATCACACGACGGCCATATCACGGAAATCGTGTATAAGGGCTCTCACAATCACCCGAAACCTCAACCATTGAAGCGGTTCGGTGCCGATGTACAGGATATCAACAATGAAACTGCGGGTTCGACGTTAACTAGGAACATAGGCCTGGATTCGTCGTCTTGTCTGAACGGCGCGTGCGCTTCTAATCCATCAGTTCATAGTACCTTTCAATCTGATCCAATGAATAGAGATTTCGAAGCTCAAGAGCTTAACGTTGTTGAGGATCAGGAGGTGGAGAGCACTGAGAGCATGTCCTTCCATGATGAAGATGATGATCAGAACGACGAATCCGATTCCAAGAAAAGGTATAACCCAGAATATATGGGGTGTGTTACTTTGTGATATCTAAATATCAAACCAAATGCATTTTTACTGTTGGTAGGAAGAGGGAGAGCTTGTCAATTGATCAGACAAGTATATCTAGGTCGACTCGGGAGCCACGAGTTGTCGTCCAGATAGAGAGTGAGATCGATATTCTTGATGATGGATACCGGTGGAGGAAGTACGGCCAAAAGGTTGTTAAAGGAAATCCTAACCCAAGGTTTGTAAATACTTTGCAATACACATGCACACATTGCTAGTGTAGTTAATCAATATGTCAAAGATTTGTAAGTTTTATGAATGTTATATATATAGACTTAGACAATCATCCCCTTGATCTAACTTCTGGGGTGTGCGTTATGTACACTATAGGAGCTATTACAAGTGCACGAGCCCCAGTTGCCCAGTGCGGAAGCATGTCGAAAGAGCTGCAAATGATTTGAAATCCGTCATCACAACGTACGAGGGGAAACATAACCATGAAGTGCCTGCTGCGGCGTCGAAAAATATGGGCGCAGGCCTAGTCATGCAAACCGATCATCAGCCGCCACAAGCTGCTCCCACCAGCCTCACGGAGTTCTCTTCAGCAGCGACGTCGAACAATGCGCCGAAACAAGGCGCCGGCAAGCAATTACTGCAGCATCTTCCCCCGCCAATGTATAATTTGAACAAAACGAAGTCATTCATCTTCAACTACAATGATCATCATCTGATCATGAGGTCTAACTCCAACATGGCTCCAACAACTGGGAATAATCTGCTCAACTTCGGATCTTCCTCGGCGAATTATCCCGTCTCCTTTCCTCCATTCCACTACGGCTCTCTTCTAATGAATGGAAACTTCATCAAGAACTATCCCACCGCCAACTATCCCATAAATAGTACTGGACATTTTCCGGAATTTATGTCGAGTATGAACCCGGTTCAAGCTGCCGGACCAGCTGTCAATGGCGGCAACTTTCATATCGGAAATTACGGTGTAGCTTGTAATCAAGCACAAGAAATGAGAGAATGCCATGGAAAAGCCATGAAACCAAAGGAGGAGAAAAGGGATGAGGGTGATCACATATATGATTCTTGTCTATCTGTTCCTAATCATGGTAATGGAATAATGTAGACACTATTCTTATTATTATTATCATTATTATTTTTTGTTGGCGCCACTCTCTCAATCAATATATTCTTGGCTTTCAATTTGCATCACCTGCAAATTTTATGGTAGGAATGATTTGTTTGTATTTTGGCCTAGTTATGTATGCAGTGAGTGCTGGTGATGAAAAGCATCTATGACATAATTAATCAAGTCTCATGAAATTTGAAGGGCCAAGAAATAGAAGTCCTTTGTCTGAGAAGTTTTGGAAACATATATATATACTAGGGAGTTTTAAATACTCAAAACTGATAATTTCAGATTAAATAATCTCATAATCCCTTGTATTTTTTAACGTACCGTTGGATTTGTGAGTTGAAGTCCTCTAAAAAGTTATACTTTGTTCTTCAGTGACCATCTTATGATGTTAGTGAGCATAGTTATGACGTCAGGTTCAAAATGAATATTTCACATAAAATAGTATATATTTTTCTGAAAAAATTTTTGGTTTCGTCCGAGCATTGGAATTGGAATTGGAATTTTATTTCTTCTTTCTAATGAGGTTTGTGACAGATGTACAGTAGTAACTCGCATATTAAATATTAAATATTAAATATTTCACATAAAATAGTATATATTTTTCTGAAAAAATTTTTGGTTTCGTCCGAGCATTGGAATTGGAATTGGAATTTTATTTCTTCTTTCTAATGAGGTTTGTTAAATATTAAATATTAAATATTAAATATTAAATATTAAATATTAAATAAAATAGGGCGGCGGAGCATCCCGCTTTCTGGTTGGTTCATGTATATTTATATTTATTTAATTGACAACTTCTACCTTATAATATTTTATTTCTAAAAGAGATGCTCGCTTCGCTAACTGTTCTTTTTTTTTCTTTAACAAAGAGGGAAAAATAATAATGATCTTTTGTGGTTGCCTGGCGTAATTGCCCAACTAGTCAAGACAACTGTCATGTCGTGTCGCCATATTTTTTTTAATAAATCAATTAATATAATATTATCTGGAATTTTACTTTATGATATATTTCATTCGACCAAAATATCCTAATTTTTCCATATAAAATTTCAATAGAATTAGTTGACGGCACCTAAAGTTGATAGCGACAGAAACATTACATTAATTACCAAAAAAAAAAAAACTCGACCACAATTATTGTCGACACGATAATAGAAAAAACAAATATATGTATGGACAGATGTACACACAAATTTGAAGTGACTAAAATGGAAAGAATAGAGAGGTAAGAGTTTGATGCTACAAAATTTGCCAATTCTAATCACACAAAACAGAAAGAAAGGACCAATACCCGGACTCTCTAATACTAGTCGGGTCCAACTCTCAATCCCCCTCCAAATCACACACAAAAAAAAAATATCAAATGGTCCTAAAATCTTGATCACTTTAGGGGAAAAATACATATTTAATAAAGTACTATATGAAAAGAATGACACTTTTAATTCTTAGCTTTGGTCTCTTGTTTGTCTTCTTTACCGGGCATGTACCTGGGCAAGGTAAGCAGGGTGTTTACACGGGAGACGCCTTCGAGAGCCAGCCACTCTTTTCCCGTTTCGACATTCACAGGTTGGTCATCATCTGCTGCTTCTGGAACATCCCCATCTCCTGATTCAACTGCTTCGTCCGCGGTTCTGACCGTACCAGACCGGTTCAATCCATATTCACCGTTTTCGAGAGATGGGATGTTTTCCTTGGATTTGGATATCGCATGTGTAGTCTCGTTTGAGTCGAGGAAAAGGCAAACAACAGCACAGTCATCGACCTTGGAAGTTGGATACTTGGATCGCCAACACCTCACCGCTCTCTCCACGAGAGTTCTAGATGCATTTGAACGCGTGGGGCAAGAGGCGACGATGTTCACCACTTCTTCATTTGAAAGAACATCCCATATCTACCATACACATAAAAATCGGATCATCTCGTCTTTTCTTACAAAGTAAAACATCAATAAATTAATACAGGAAACAACCTTGTGATGCAATAACAAAACCAATCATAACCAAGTCAATCATTAAATCCAAGGCATATATCGCAAAAGCAGCTGTTCCAAAATAATAGAATCGTTTAAAAGGACAATCAAGTAAGCAACTTCAACTAGAGCACTAGGCAGCAAATGAGACACCTAAGCAAACTAGACAGAAAAACAGAACCTTCAATTTGACAACAAAAGGGAAAACAAGATGGTGAACAAGACACGGAAAAGCAAATAAAGAGATATAAAGATGAGCCTGGAAGTAGATATAAAATTGAATACTCAGTTTGGGGGGGAATAGAACACTAGTCCTTACCCCATCGGTTGCTAATACAATAAACTCATCCTTGTCGGTGATGCGCCTGTAAAAAATTTCGGGCACTGAGATAAGACCGAAGTCCTTGAGACAAAAATCACCAAATGCTCGTGCCATAGCAAGGCCAGGAGAGTCATAGTTTGGCAGCCACACTCTTGAAACCTCGGGTTCATCCCTAAGGGCGAAAACGCGTCCTTTACATTTTCGTATCCTCTCTTCTTCAGCTGTAACAGAGGTTTGGGCAGAATCAGAAATTTGAGGTCCGATTTACAAGCTTTATCTTCAATCTTTGATTTAGGCAGAATTTCACATTAAAGGTAACACATTATCGAATAAGATAGAAAAAAATATACATCTAACATGATTTAGATTGCGGAAATTACATGACAACGGATATCCCCTGAACGTCAAGTACTACTTGCAATTAAGGTAACAAAAATATTTTCCACCACAGCCAATATAGGTCTCACACCCCCTTCATATTATAGAGGATTTGCTATCAATCGAAATACAAGTGCTGAAAGCCATGCAAGCGAAAACTAAAAAGACATACAAGCAAACACATACATACAGAAAAGAAATGCAGAAAATTAATTATATGTATTGACATCTTCTCGAAATCAAATCATTATAAAAGTAAGGATACAAGTACCTGACCTTGGAAAAATAAAGAAGAAAACAATTGTGGTAAATTATCTAATCCCAGTTTAATTTATTATTATTCCAAACTGCACTATTTTAGCAGGGGAATTGGCTGAAATTTCGGGTCGGATAGAAAAAGAATCAGCAACAAAAACCAGTAACCATAAATGGTTCCTCACAGAAAATTAAAGATACCATGTTTTTCTGGTTTCATATACTTGCGACATCTATCAGTAAATATATAACGATTAATTATCAAGTATTTTAGAAGTTTTGTTTTGTGCTACAACAAATATCACTGGAAAGAGAAAGGAACTCACCTGGAAGATTAGGTTTGAGATCAACAGTCAATTGGACAGGCACAAGTGCATTATTTTCATCTCTAGTACCCAGTACAGCCCTCGAGTCACCAACATTTCCAAGAACAACATCCCGGCCCTGCAAAGAGAATATGAATCACAGAATACATTGAAATAATCAACAAGAATCACTAGTAAATTTATTGAGTTGTACCTGTTTCACCAGAGTCACAGCCGTTGTTCCACTGCAGAAACAATCAACGCTCGCGTACATTCTCAATTCCCTATCCATTACCTTAAAAGCCTTCAGAAAAGAATCTTTCAATGTCTGAAAGACCTCTGAATTCTTTCCAGCTTCGTCAACATCAATGGAAGCTCTAGATTCCTCATCAGCAGAAACAGAGGAATCATCTACCGAGCATAAACTACCAGCAGTATTTAAACTGACCTCTCTAAGAACTTCATCGCTTTTTATATTAACTTCCCAGTGCGCGCTTAGCTTAAGGGGGAGAGAATCTCTAACTTGCTTTGCGACCAAATGACCATAAGGGCCGTGCCCATCAAAAACCCCACAGAAAACCGTGTCCGTCCTCGAGCCAAAGTTCTGGATATTAAAACTCAGAAAAAATCAGAGAAAGCAAAACTTACAAATGTAACTTCATACAAATTGGAGCACTGAAAGAAATGAAAGACCATAAAGATGATGAGGTATATAAGAAAAATAATGATAAAAATACAACAGTGCAAAAAGTTCAACATTAACTATCAGGTTTTAAATTGGATGAGATAGTACAAAACCAGCCAGACTTGATCTACGACCTCACTTCTCTGAAGTAAACCACCTGGATATAGAATTAGCATATATACTACTTATGCTACCTCACAGATGTCTTACTAGCAATTTAATAACCCCTTGAGGTTGGCTTATTGACCCTTGGGGCTCTCATTTTATGCATTAGATCATAATGATGGAAACATCCAATTCTTGGAGTCTATTAGGTCCCAAACACATAGATTGACTAAATATATTCCAAGACTAAAAACCTAAACCTTTGATAAAGTTGCAAACACTCAGTCTGTGGTATCAGAGCCAAGGTTTTATAAGGTTATATACTAATTCACTTGAGTCACAAATAGGTGCAATTATTAAGAAAGAAATGTTAAACTGTTCTTGCTTATGGAGCATCAAAACATGGCGCTTGGGCTTTCTTATGGTAGAAAATATTTGATCACCGTCAAAACAAGCTATATCGACAACAATTAAATCAATTTGCTAAAGTACAATAAATCAAAAAATTTTGGAAATTTTTCAATGCTTTTGACATTAATTTCACAGAAATATATGATCGAACAGAACACAGAAAGGTTATGGATGACCTCTCTTTTTAAAGACAAAATAACTAGTGATTCTATAGTACATAAATCACAATAGACTTGATCTTTCCATTTATTCTTAATCACAACCATCAAGGTAAGGACAAAATGAGCTAACCTCCCAAACAATCATGGCATCTTGATTGGTTCCTTTCTTCCCCTGCTGGGTAAACAGTGAAGCAATCTCACTCGAACCATTCAAGAACAGCCGCCCAGGAGTCCGATGAAGTTGTTCTTCCACCCTAAAATCAAAGGATGAATTTCGAGATCCGAGTCTCCTTTTCGACCCTTTTTTCTTTTTAACTCCAGTGGGAGAACCAGGATGAGGGCTGCCCCTGCTTTCACCAGACAAGCAGGACCCCATCCTTAGGGCCCTGATTATATTCAGGAGGCACTCCAGACCAGCCACGCAGTCACACTCCCTATTCTCCGTAACTGGATCCGTCTCAAAAATCCAACACCAAAATTCTCCAAAAGGTTCTCAAGTTTCCCTAAATCCTATTCAACCCAGAAATACACTAATGAATAAATTTCAGCGAGAAAACACTCGTGACGATATATCCAGTTTATCCAAGCAAAA
The DNA here is from genome assembly GCA_001598015.1 of Dorcoceras hygrometricum. Lineage (NCBI taxonomy): Eukaryota > Viridiplantae > Streptophyta > Magnoliopsida > Lamiales > Gesneriaceae > Dorcoceras > Dorcoceras hygrometricum. The sequence continues at coordinate 272,828 of KQ995242.1, forward strand.
CACACTCATCCAATGGGGAAAATTTCAGCCTTGTATTCATTATAGGAACAGAAGAAAAAGCTTCCAACCTACAAAAAAGATACAAACTTCCAGTTAGCCCTTGTCAATTATTTGATAATTAATAAATTGTATAAAAAAGAAGAGCATAAAAAGGAAACAATCACAGGACAATAAACTAAAAACGCTCAATCCTTTTTACATGTAAAAAAACGGCAAAAAGATTGAACCCAAAGTCCCGAATACAACCAAAACAAGAAAAAGGGAAAGAGAGAACGCAGATCTGAAAAAAAGTCGAGACCTTTAAAAAGTTTCTGTATTGATGAGACGCACTTCAATCTCTTAAAAAGGGCCCCATATCCAAAACTAGTCTGAACTGGAGATCAACAATTAAGAACCCACTTAGCATAAACCTTCCAAAAACAGATTCTCCAATAAATTGCAGAAACGAACCAACAAAAAATTCGATCTTGGATGCAGATAGAGGAAACCCAATAAGCTCGACCTCTGCCAAATATCCACAGATGAATCGCACACCGCAAATCAGTACTTCAGCTAGAGCTCTTCTGTTTTATTTGTTCATCCCAATAACTGGTCTAGATTCACAGAGAGAGAGAGAGAGAGATAGATAGAGAGAGGAAAAGACAAGTGGTGCCTCGAAAGTGAAATGGCACAAGGGATTGAATTAAATAGCAGGAAATGAAGGACGCCACAGAAAAAAAAAGAAAGAAAGAAAAGATTGAAAACAAAGAATGGAGTTAGAGAATTGGGATCGCAAGAAAGCCGCCGATAAGACCATTCTTGTTAAAAGAAAGAAATCCGAGACAAAGACTCGGTCAGTGTGTGTTTCTGTGTGAAAACTTGAAACTACTCTGTACTCAGCCACTCATTATCCATTTTTCTATTCTATATATAATCCATGCTTATTTATATTTGACATTTTATGGAACTACTATCAAATATAAACCAAACACATCTAATATTACTATTTTCAAACGATAATAGTACTCTTAACGAGTCATGTAACTAATAGAATCTCTTGTTACAGCACACAATTTTATAACTAAGCCGTTATATTTTTTAAAAATATTATTAGGATCAAACGATTTGTAGTTATTTCTATTTCTTATACATGTGACACAGCAGATGTATGTATTATATATTTTAGGTTCGGGATGTTACGACCATGACGAAGAGGAGCATGTTTAACGGCTGTTACTATCTCATTTTCCTTATAAAAACATTCTTATCATTTTCTATCGTCTATCCTATATTATATCAGTGATAGTATTATCTGTTGAAATTTGACATCACTCTTTAATGACCACCTAGCCAGCTAGATCAAGTAGCACCATGTCAGCAGCTTGACGCACGAGAGGTTTCAGATGGCAACCCTTGACAGTATTACTTTCACCCATGCACACATGAATTAACGAAATAATATAGATATCCACACAAGTCTACCGAGTAAACAAAAAAACATAATTACAAATATTTTTAATAAAATTGTTCGTATTCTAAAGGTCAACTTAACTCCAAAAATACTCAACGTGTACATTGAATTACCGGAACAGTTATGAACTTCAGAAAACCCAACCAAAATATGTGCAATAGACTTCAGAGTTCAGCCAATCATTTCCTTTTACTTGAGAATTAACTAAGAGTGATGTTCACTTAATTAAATTCCGGGAATAATAAGTTTAATTATGACTTAATCCCTCTCATACACATCAATTAACTATGTTAGCAGAGAAAATGGACGTGTAATATTTAATATTGTTCACACTGATTCATTATTAATTAATATACACGTTTTACATGTACCATGGCGAAAAGTTAAAATGCAATTACGTTGTGAAATTGATGTGATTGCGATTTGCGAATACTATTAATTTTGTCTAATAATAAGAACTTAATCGAAAATAAAATTTGTTCGATCGATTAAAAACTATAGCTGTTAGTTAATGTGCATTTATTATCTGCACTTTCAGTCATACATGTTTAATACAAGAAAAGACTTTTGCAGATACAATAAAAATAAAAAAAGTTTAAATCTCTAAATATTATAGGATAATGTAGGTACTTATCTCTATATTTTGTTTTTAATCAAAATTGTGTTACAGTTGGTATCACCACAATATTGTTCCATGATCCGATGTTTCTTCAACGATAGAAATAAATGTGCGACATTGATTGACAGAAACAATTGTCATTAATAATAGTTGAACTGTAATAATTTCAATTTACATTTGAGTTAAGAGATAAAGTGCTTAAGTCATGTAATATTTGTCAAAACGAATTAAATTCGAGCCCGAATTATAAGTTATAACAACAAATAATGTTATTTAAAAGATAGATAAATAAATAAATAAATAAAGTTGCTAGTCATGTGTCCAGCACCAAAGATGGGTCTTTCGATGTTCCCATTGCACACATTAATTAAGGATTAAATTCGGAATTGGGCCCAAACAGTAGGAAGAATTTGCTGATGTTGGGAATAATATAATATAATATTTTCACGCTGAAAATAATTCACAGTTGTATTGGAATAAAAAAGATATTCAATTGTCAATTATTTTCGAAACTCTTAAGAAAAGTATATGCGTGCTCTCTAGAGAATTCGGCTATTATTTTTTGTCTTCCAACAAAACTCACATAGTTTTACTAGGAACGAAGTTTGATGATGACAAACGATTTTATTTCGTGCACGTGTAAATCTCTCTATATATATATATAAAGTGCTGATACCGTGGGTACCTGATATTGTGGCACTTTCTGATGGTGTCACATCATCAGGTGCCCACAGTATCAAATTTATATATATATATATATATATATTTGGTTGAATTTATAAGCCGGTCGAAACAGTTTAGAAGTTGTTTTAAAATTTATAAGCTCCGAAAACTTGTTTAGTAAAAAAATTTACAAACGGCTGATAAGCTATCAAAATAAGCTGCTAGAAAATAAATCCTTACACTAACTTTTGTTCTTGTTATATATGTTAAAAAATCAAAATACATTAAATATTAATTATCAAAAATTTCTCCAAATAAAATCAATTTTCTAAATTATTGATTGTATAGTCGTTAGGTAATTTGAAATAAAAAGACTTTAAATATATTAATATCTTCACGTTTTTCAAAATAAATTTATCAAATAACTTATTTTAAATAAGTTCTGTAAAAGAGTCTCGTTGTAACAAATACACATACTCAAGACGGCAAAAAATAATTAAACCTCAAGATCTCCGATGAGGTGTCAAGGATATAAACTAAACAAATAAGTAAAGACTATGGTTTTAATTTCAAAGGAGGTGATGTAATATATAACCTCGAACATGTTAGAGTGACTAGCCTTCTTAGTATGAGAATTGCCTAGAAATGCGTTATAGACAAAACCCATTTGTGAGAGCTCCATAAAAGATATTTGCCTGAGAGGAACTCGTGGAAAGATCTTGTTCATTATTATTATTTTAGACAAGGGAACTAAGAAATGAGATGTTTGTGTCTGATAGGACCAAATCTTAAACTTTGCTCGAAACTCTACAACTAAAAACGATGACCCATTTCTGCGTTTGTATTTATTTATGTTATCTACAAGCTAGCTAGCTGTGCATTTGGCAAACTTAATTTGTATTCTACTGAAATATACATTGTAATATCTGACTTGGTATTATTATATAAATTCACATGTACTGGAATCAAGTCTGATGATTAATGAGGAGACCTCTCCCCAGAAATAGGTTGTAGTCGTCGACAGGCGACAGCTGTGTGCTGACTGTTTTTTTTTTTTTAAATAAACTCGTATATTTAATAGTACACGGGCTGCACACGTCTCTAACCTCAAGCGAAATGGATCAAGAATCGTTATCCTGCATGAAAAATACTAATGATATAAAGTTATTATTTTATTCACAATTTTAATTTAATTTCCAAACTTTGGTTATGAGTTGTATTGGTCCAAAACAATATGTTTAAATGCCTGTTATTGAACAGAATATGATATGATTGATATCATATCACAAGTCCTCTTTCATGACAAATTTTGAACCTCATTTTGGTGTGGCTCATAAGAATCAGCTAGAAATTCGGATCTCAATTGCATCAACAGCCTTCCGAGATAGTTCAGGCCTTCGCCGTCTCGACCTCCGCCCCAGAACAGATCATGTGGCGAGGCTTCCACGAGGACGGATCCAGCAGTCGAGAGTAACATCGAGGTTAAATTAGGATATGTTGAGAACTTGCTCTTCAGAGCCCTGTACATTACACTGATCTTGATAGATTCCCAATCGGATCTCACCTGCATTGTAACATGAGATGTCAGAAGGTATACAACCTAAACGTAAGCAATGTGTTCAATCCCTGACAGTCGACTAGGTGAAAATAGTGACAGGTTTGGTCCAGGAAACCTAGTCCCTAAGACATGATCAAATTGATGTTTGGCCTAAAAAGGTCTCACAAACCAAGAAATGGGGCTAGAGAAAAATCCTTGTTAAACAGAAGTTCTTAATTTGATATGCCATAGTATCACAAGGTCATATCCATCAAGAGAGATGAAGAACATTTTATATGGGACCAATAGGCGCATGGTTTAAAAAACTAAATAATGTTTGAGTCACTATGACAATAATCATGATAGACTTTCCATCATTTTCGGTTGTGATATCCAATAAAAAGAGAGAATTTTATTGCAGAAATTCCGGGACATCAACTACGTCAGTTGAAAATAAAGAAAAAAGTGTGTTTATGCTAGCACCATTTGTCCATGGTGAAAGGTCTGTAAGTGATACCAGATCAGGGCATTGCCTCTGCATTTTTCTTCCAAGTCGTGCTGCTTCCTCAGGACTTTTGGCATTTTTTATGTCTTCGAAGCAGCTCTTTCCAATGGGATCATCTACTCCGACAAACTTATGAGCCTATAAATTAAATAAATTAGAAACAAATCAACAGAAGATGTGTGGGAAAGTCACTGTAGCTATAAACCAAGAAAGAGACCTGGTAATAGTGCTCCACACTTTGCCATGTAGTAAAATCACCATTTTCATCACACATTTGAAATGGATGCAAAGAGAAGTTTGAAAAGGCACCATAAGGATCCCACGTTTTGTAAAAGAATATGATGCTTGCTTCATAAGGAGAAACTGTAGGATCGATCGCAGAAATTTCATCTATGGATCGAATCGGAGGTGCTAAGTCGGGAACTGGGTGAAGAAATCCACTTACAAGCATGTCAGGACCAATCTGCAGTCCATGAATCAAACATAAGAGGGGATATTATAAAAGGAAAAAAAAATTAATCTAACTGGAAAAAGGTGATTGAAGGGGTTGTCCAGTGCTTTCTTCATACGTCCATATTTCAGAAAAGGGTTGATAAAGTCATGGTCGTAAAATTGAAAACACATAAAACATAGTAGGTAGTCGTGTGATGTTGATAAAGTCATGGTCGCATAATTTTTTCCCTCCTTTTCAGTATAGTGGAAATGAAGATCTAACATTCAATCTATCAGAAATATCACAGACCTGCTCATAATGAACATCATGTAATTCCAATGCTTGAGACATCTCTACCATCCCAAGTTCTCCAACGGGTGATGGTGCATTCTTCCCACCAATAATTTTAGGGGCAACAAAGGCATGTACCTGCATCAGCATCAGCATAAAGCATGTAAAAGTAGAAAATAAATAGAAAAACAATTGTGATTAATGATAAAATTATGTTCATGTCACTAAAACCTAATGCTTCAGATTCTACAACATTCAAGCATAGGGGAGAGCAGAGGAGTAGAAGTCATCAAGAAGAAAAATAAAATAAGAATCTGCACCCATGTCAAGACAGAAGAAGGACAGAAGCCAGAACTTGGAAAAATACGAGTTTTTCAAATTATATCCATGGATACAGGATTTGCACAACTCATATTCACAGTAAAATGATCAGGGAATACCTCTAACTAAATATCAGGAAGTAAAATTCTGCTTTAGTGCCTTCTCATAGCAAAGTTAAATTTAATCGTTTTAGACCTGGATTAACTGGACATACCTTGTGTATGACACCATGAGAAATGGCAGATGCAGCCAGTGCACCTCCGCATTCCCACAAAATTGAAAGACAGCCACGATCGTACAAGTAATCCATTACAACTTTGGGATTTAAAATTTCAAACTCAACTACTTCAACACCTTTTGATGCAAGATAGTTTTGGAAACTCCTCCTTGCACCTCTCTGTGTTGCAACCATGGTGGGAACTTCAGCAACATCCCACAAGTATGCAGTCTCAGGAAGATCAAGAGATTTAGACATTATAATCCGTTGGGGGAAATGCCCACCTCCATGTCTTGCCGTCAAACGTGGATCTAAATTTCAAAGTTGAATTAGAACAGGAGTTTGATATTTCAGCATGTCAATCCATCAAAAGCTAATAGCCATGACAGAGTCATACTATCTTGGCGCACAGTATTTCCTCCAACAATAACAGCATCACTCCTGCCACGCATTTCAAAAACTCTGGTTCTTGACTTCTTGCTGCTAATCCATGATGCATCTCCACTACTTGCGGCAATTTTTCCTGTTCTCCCAATTGCAGGATATCAACAACACCGGTTGTCTAACTTACTTTGAGGCCATTGGCCCGAAGAATAAGGCAATCAGATACTTTTGCATGAAATTAATAGAAACAATAAAGAACTAAACCAGCACTGACCATCCAGAGTCATGGCATATTTCAGAACAGAGAATGGAACTCCACAAGCAGCTCTATATAATAAAGGGGCATTCACCAGAAGACAGGACTTTAGAGCTTCCTACGGACGAAGGTAACAAGGTGAATAAGTTGCAATGTACTGTGCCAGTAATGCAAACTCATGAAGGAAAGGCCTTGACTGCAATTATCTCAAAAAAAGCATTTACTTTGAAATTCAAAAACCTATGTTTATGTGAAGCACGTAGCAAATTGATACATCGATGACCAAGTACTGTGCACATACAACATTATCAAATATTTGATCAGAAGCTGACACAATAAAACCTAAATCTAAAGGGCCATAACATATGCAAACCTACAACTACACCTCAACAGTTTCACATTGCAGATCTTCACGAAGAACGTCAACCAACAGTCCTTCACTTCTGAGAGCACGGATAGCCTTGCCCCGAAGATGATGCAATGGATGTCTAATTCCAATCACAACCCTAGAAATACCTGCCTAAACAGGCATAAACAGAAGAGAGACTAATAGTTAAAACTTAAAAACACAGCCAAGTCTAGTGCAATATACACCATAGAATAATATGCGATAAAGGATGCAAGCTCCGGCAAGAGAATTGGCGGAGTGTAACACAAGTCGAGGTCGGAGCACAACATTCAGGAGAGCAATATGCATCCCCGAAATTGCATAATTACTATTCACCTGGATTAGAGCAGCGACTGCAGCTTGATCCCCAAGGCAGTGACCTGGCTCCATGTTGAGATAAGCGGTGGCTCCACGGCAGCGATCGCCAGAATCCTGCACTGCCTGCACTTCCGGTGGGGTGGTTCCCTGAGCATATAAATACCCCTCGCCCACAACAACTCTCTGTTCAGCATCGGCGGTGGCTATAACACAACCGAAGTTGGGATGCGGGGCCGTCAAGCCTGCAGATTTGTCAGCCAAATGGGCTGCGCGGTTGATACAGGTTGCGTCGAAGGCAAGTGAAGAAGAAGAAGTTGCCCGGCAGATAAGGGAAGAAGGGAAATTGGAAGGTCCTAGTGCCACCGCTGCCGCGTAAACCACCATTACAAGAATTGCCCAACAGCAAATACGATGCAACTAACTGCTTCCGATAAATATTCTTGTATGTGATTCCTCATTTCATTTTAGAGCATCCCTTAACTGAAGAAGAAAGCATCTCACACACAAGTTGGACTGGACAGTGTCTGAATCTTATTGAGGTATTCAAACCAACCAAGTCTCCACATTTTCATAACCAAATTTGAGTTCTAATATATATATATATATCTATTTCCTACTCACGCATGATATTTAATATTTCATTAATTATTGATATAATATAATATTATATTAAATAAACATTTCTAGCTTTTGTATTCCTGAAAGACAATTTGATTGATCCCCATTGGATTAAGCTCAATATCAAGAATTAGAAATTTCTTGATATTCCACTAAATTTTCACACCCTTATTGAAATATTTAATAACGATGAATATGTAGGAATTCGTTTTGTTCAAAAAATTATCAAGTCTCAATCAATCTAAAAAATAATTATACCATAATCCAGTAAGATAATTGACCAGTGTTTGTTAGATTTTTAGTAAAGTTTATTCAAATAAATATAACAGTTTTATTTACCAATTTCCATCATATTTTATCATTATTTTCTAATTTTGTTTCACAAGTATGAGAAGTTATATTGAATTCTGACTTTGATATCCAGTAGAAAAAGTAAAAAAAAAAACCACTCAAAATATAACTAATTATTCAGTTTGAATAAAATAATAATACAATTCTTCATCCCATGCACATACATTTCGAATCAATTTATATCACATAAAATTAGAATCTATGTGCATTGGATTTGCATATAATTCGCACAAATGATGCACACAGATTTCATAATGGAAATTTTAAAAACATTTGAAATTGAAGCATATGATACAAGTGGAGACTAATTAGATACAAATAAATGAAAGATTTGAACTTAAAAATATAACACACGTGCGAAATCAATGTTTTGCACATATAATGCACTTAGATGCCAATTAAATGTAATATAAATTAAACACATGCCTTGTACTAGTTTCATATCAAAGGTCTCCAATAATGAGTATAGATGGTAAAAACTTGCTCCAATTAACCTCTAAATCAGGTCAAAATATTTGAAGGGGATGGGAATGGGGTCAATAGTAGCATATTGTAGAGATTAATAGGAATTCTAGAACTCCATTTATTTCCAAGATTCAACATTGAGTTTCTCAGCTCAGACATTTATTTACATCTATAACACTGGCTGAGCTGTTACAAGTTCATTCTATCAGATTGAACATAGAGCTGCTATTAACAAAAGGAGTGATACTATGTCAACGGCAGCACGATGTAAAGCAGATGATGTAGAATGGGAACCGACAGAATAAACGTTCCCACTCGCTTCGTCTCTTACTTGGATGCTTGATGAGCCTGCGAACAACAAAAAAACGTTAAGTGCATGTTGTGTTCCATGAAAATTCTATGCAACAAAAGTTCAATGTTACCAACGCAATCTCAAAGTTCCCAACACCAAAGGCTTGGTTATGACATTAAGTTGAAATGAATCTCATCAGTCAAGGTATGCAACACTAACTAATACACTAATGGATAAATGCTCAACTCACCTTCAGTAAAACCTAAAACCCATCAACAGCACATGATAGATACTAGCGAAACACAAATAATCTCATACTTTTAGGTTTTTGAAACAATGAAGAAACTAATTGATTAGAAGTTGTATCACAGCGAAGCTCACCAAATCTATTCTGGCAAAAGTATATGCACATTATATGCACAGCAGATGCACGTCACATGCACAGAAAATGCACGGGCAACAAATAAAGCTCCAAGGAAAATGCACGGGCAACAAATAAAGCTCCAACACTTAATTATACTCACAGTCATACTCAGTCCATCCAATGTTCTGATTTTCAAGGTCATATAAAATGAGCTTGTCTGACAGTACAATATCTGCAAAATAGAAGAGCAGAAAAATAACTCATTCAGTCGCATGCGCTTATTGAGTAAGTCATCAATTCATTTATGGGCATCTTTGACATAAGTTACAATTAATATCTATCCCCTTTCAGGAGACAAGTTATTTTCAGTTAATACTTTGAATTAAAGCAAAGATATGCTAAACAAGAAAAACAGAAACTAAAAAAATGGTTTGCTCAATAGCATAGAACACATAAATATAGGGAGATCAACAAAGAGAACATGCTTTCAGCACGTTGCTGAACTAACTGTTGGGAAATTAGAATATCATTCCAAATCTCACGGCAATAAATTAATCAGAGATCACTTTCACCCTACTATAAACTAAATAATATTGATGACAAACTTCATATGTAAACTAAATAAGTTCGTCTTTCCCCAAAAATGAACACAAAACAGTGTCCATCCTGTTCACCAATGCAGCACTATGGATTGAATGATAATCCATAGTAGCCAAAATCTTCTTTAGCATCTCGAAGAAAAAAAATGAAACAGATACTGTTAGATAGAAACCTATCTCTGCCACTCCAACTCTCTCAGTTGAGCACAGATAAAAGTCATAATCTGTGTGTGGTGAAATAGGGCATGGGCATTTCTGACACACATATTGAGCATATAAGCCTTTCCAAAGAAAACGAATACATTACCTCATCGGCCATGTCAGCAGCCAAGTCGGTATTAAGTTGACCAATCAACTGCCAAAATTGTCCAGTAAAACCAAAAAAGGTTCAGGTTTTAATCCACATGGTTAGATAAATTATCCACCTTGCGAAGTCATATCTCCTACTCTAATCTCATGAACAATGTATATTCTCTCTCGTTAGTTTACCTCGTCGTTTACGATAAACAGTACGAGGTGAATCTACTACAAGGAAGAGTGATTAACTTGTTCGATGAGTCAAACAATTATATCCATAATCGATCTATATATATTTTATTAGTTCATTTACAACAAAAATTCGATAAAGTATAAGTAAAATTTTTCATAGTATATCAAAGATAATCAAATTAACTAGATAGTAACTCGTTTCATCAGGACAACTTTTAAATTCTTCTTCCTTATTAGACATAGTAAGACAAGCTCATAAATCAGGCACGTTTGAATACAAACTAACAAAACGACGATTATGCAATATAGCTTAATATATTTTCATAATAGTACAATAACTTGTGTACTTTGTGTTTCCACACATTTAATATATTTATTAAATGAACAACTTAAATATATTTGTTAAACCGGTCGGATCCTATAATACTTGTTACTCAACCCAAATCGTTCAGGTAGAAAATCAATATCTACTGCCCTCCCAAATACCTATTAATATAATTCAAACCTGACCCAAGTAGGTCAGGGTAACCAAACTGCCATTCCATGTCTAGGATGCCGAACACAAATGACTTGTGCTTTTTTTTGATGAAACACTTGAATTTTGAGCAAAACAATAAATTAAGTGTTTCATGGAAACTCGAAACTAATGATGCTTAAACATGATGAGGAGTGTCTTGGGGTTTTCATGGTTTGGAACCACCCGAACCGAAAAAATTCTCTTTGAACCGAAAACTGAACAATAATTCAGTTTGTTTTTCGGTCCTTCGTTTTTCATATATTTGGTATTCAGTTCAGTTATTCTTTTTTCGATTGACCGCGCTGAATAGAAAACTGTTTCCGTTTTAATTATATCTTTTTTGTGTGAGTTAGATATTATATTATAAATTTGAAATAGCAGCTACAAATTATAAATATTAAAATATGTCTTTGCAATATGCCCTTATGAATATTTTCCATTTCATTTTCTACGTTCATGTCTTGCGAATCGTAATTGCAACTTACAATGTCGCATTGTATTAGGTATACCATCGGAAATGCAAGGGAAATATGACAAGTACTTCAGACAGTGATGAGATATTATTCAGCGAAACAACAACAGTTGCAAAAGACAGACAATAGTTTAATGATGCATGGATTATCTACTTATGAATGACGTGACACATGACTTCTCGTAATATTTTATATTAAGTACTATAAGAAATCCACGTATATACACTTAATTAATAGCTTACTTTTTTTTTCGAATATTCTAGTGCACTAAATATTGTAACAATAAATTTATGTGTTTATAATAGGTAACTAGCTTAATCACTTGAAACTACAAATTTCATTAAATGGTGTGAATATACATCATTTTCTTCTTTTGAATACTTGGTCATTTTACAAGGAAAAACTTGGACGCGTTACGAGTTGATCTCAAAAAAGGCAAACAAATAACTAAGGATTGTTAAACGAAAATCCGAACAAAAAAATTCTTTTGTTCAACGAAACGAATTGTTCAATGCGGCTTGATTTGGACTTTTGGTGCCACAACCCTAAAGGTGATGACAAATTATGATTTCACTTCTCGATTTCATTTATTGTTTGGAGATTGTCTTCATGTTTTCTTTTACTATTATCATCTTTATTTGTAATCATAAGAAGAATGTGTTTAAGTTATCTTCATTCAACGAAGTAACATTAAATGTCAATAATAGACGAGCACTCTCACCTCAGTGTGTTATGAAAATGGAATCTTCCAAATTCTAAGAAATAATGTCACTTAACTTGTTTCCATTTGATTCAATGTACTGACATTAAATCCGAATTACAAGTGGGAATTTTTCAACAGGTTCTTGGACCATTTTGGTATTATATTACAATTAAGTATCTCAGACACTAATTACATTATCTGCATTCTCATGAGATGGTGACTATCCTCAGCCAAGACCAATATGGCATCATCCTTCACCTATTTCTTTTTTCACTAAGCGCTTCTATGATTCAAGAACTAATGAAATCAAATCAAGAACTGATTCTCTACTCGCTCTGGATTAGATTTTGAAAGATACAACATCAAGTTCGTCATCGTTTTAGCTTTGCCCACCAGATGGTAGGATTCGCCTCCAGTTCGAGTCTTTTGGAGACAAACCATTTAGTAAGATCAGTATGAATCATAAGCCCCATGGAGCCCCGACTCCACAACAATTAATGGCCCGGAAAAAAACATTTAGTAGGTGGATTCATATGAATATGAATGATGTACTCTACAGAACCTCATGGTGACGGTTTGAGCAATACTTTTGCTATGTGTCTTTGACGAATGCCTTGCAAAGCTTCCCAGTCTTAACATTTACAAGAAGAAAGAGATTTCCAAAAGAGGGGATTTGAAGCACAACTTCAGTAGAGAGGTAGTTCTGCACCTAGGATTTTGGCCAATTTCGATGTGAATGTCTTTGAAATATCCTCAAATAGGTCATATTATCGTAAGGTTTAGAGGATAACTCGTTTCGATCTTTCCTTTATCCAGCTCATAACCAAGATTTCAGAATCACGTATGAAAAACCTATATAATATTTCCGGTAAGCAAAATATAATATTTTAATTATTTCAAATTTTTTTAACACAAGATAATAAAATTGATTGATAAAATTATACCATCTTAAAATTTTTAGCCAGTGGTCAACATTTTAAATCCTATTTTTCACTAGGAAAAGTACGACATATATTTCTTTGTTTTCAACTTTGTTCCACAAAATACAAATATATGGGTAAATTTATACTTCAAGATCTCTACTACGAAAAAAGATTTTATCTTCGGGGGGCAAACTATAATATCTTCATTATTTTCAAATTTTCACAATAGAACACTATAAATAACACTATAATTTTAAAAAAATTTGGCAGCCAAAAAGGCAAAAACCCATCTTTGCCCATGTAGGTGCTATACCATGCTTTATTTGTGATACAAGGTTGTCCATATTTCTCAACTTCAATCAATTGACTAGTGTATGACCAGTTATTTTTCATCATTGTAGCAACGCATACCCGTCTTTGTTGATCCTTTGAGCCTTGGTAATAACTTTAACCCGATAACAAGCCTCGTTATAGTGATTAAAGATTTATTGACTTGGTGAACACGTTGAGAGGTATGAGCTTTTACTATGTTGAGCCATCAAGTGTTTCTTGTGTGATACCTACACCTCGATTCCTTTATAAGCAGTGATGAAGATTCCACAATTTGGTGTACTTTTGGTTTGAGATGCTCCTTATTTAAGACATACCTAGCTATGAGACTGTTGAGTTGGCTCCAACTCTAATCTTAGTTGAGTAGGATGATCTCTTGCTATTGTCAGCGATTGAGGATATGGAACAACTATTTAGAGTAGCCATACTTTGTTCCCTAAGACAGCTAATATTATGGGTGGTCTACAGAAGAAATCCCAGCAGCTTTCCAAACTCAGCTAATTATGAATCAAGTATCGTTTAGACTGTTTTCAATGTTGAATTTGTAGGTATGTTGATTATTCAAAAGAGCTTGAAAAATTCATAACCTCCCTTTCTATTTAAAGCAATCCATTCCATGGTGCTAGCTAGATTCAAGCAGAGGCAATGTTTGATGGATGTACCCATTAATTAGAGCCAGGGATTGGAATGAAATAGCTAAAAGAGAACTTATTTTGAGCCAGGAAACAGGTACCTCATTGTCCAATGTGGACACTTTCGGAGAGGTATAATGTTGTCGGATGTCAGGAAAATCAAGCTGGAATGGTCATATTTATTTGTCATGCCTTCCTACTGGCACTAATACTCATTCGGATTAATTAATCTAATTACTAAATCTTTGTCAAAAGGAAAATAGATAATCACAGATTTATATGATCTCGATGGCATAGATGAGCACAATTTAACCTCATTGGTGCAAAAGTTCAAAACCACAAGTTATTTGACTAGTCACCTGAAGCTAACATCAAAACAATAGCACATCTAACAATTATACAACAGTAAACAATTTTTGTTGCAAATAACAGAGGAAAAATACTTGCGTTAATCCATACACTTAATACAAGAAAAGTAGTTGATAATACCTCCCAATAGAGTTATTTCCTTTCCACTTTCTGTATGAGTTTTACTGTTTTGCCAGCCTATACAATATTCTTTATCCTGGAAAGTCAAAGTTTTTCATATGATAATAATTAGAATAATTTCCATGCTCGTGATATTAAAGGCAATTGAGGTTCGTTAAAAGAAGATCAGCGACTATTAGAGCACATGAGAAACATTTCCAACATGAATCAAGGCAATTGAGGTTTGTTTCTTTCCTTCATCTCATTAGTTTGTGAAACGGCAAAGATACATTTGCTAACGGTTCCAACTCTATGCATGGACATCAATCTGCAACTAATCCTTGATAAATTTGAGATTTGTGCAATGATAACAGATTAAATGACCTCCCACCTCCTTTGTCATATAAATTGCAGTAATTAAACATCAATACTTGGACAATAAATAGCACAAGGTTTCCAAAAAGCAGGATCAAGAAATACAAAAGGTTTGCTGCATTATATTGAAAGGAATTTTGGAAATGAAACTGAGCCAATTACTAAAATCTTACCAAATTAATACAGGCTACTTACATGAACTTGTAACAAATAATTCTGGGGATAAACTGTTAAAGAAATTGAGCCTTCAAAATGAAAACGAACAACAGGAAATCGATCACCAACACTGCAAAACAAGAATGAACATTAAAATTGAAGATCAAAACAAATTAAGGTACTTAAAAATGAAAATCAGGAAAGCATCTCTCAAATCTACAGCGACGACTTGTATTGCGCCTGCTGGTGTTATGCTAATTTATATTTCATTCAAACACATACAAAGAGAGATTGGGAGAGAGAACTCAGGCTTAGTATACTTACTTCCCACTGGACCGAAAGCATGTGTATCGTTGCCCAACTACATAAGTTTTCAAATCTGGACGATGAGCAATAACCTAAAGATGAAAAGATAGACAGAGAGGAGATAAGAGAGAAGTTAATAGAATAGATGCAAATGATCACCTATATAGAGAGCTTGATCAAGAAAATAATGCCCTTAATAGTTAACTTTAGATGTACCTTGTCTAGAAGCTGTTGATATACCTGCGATGGAAGATAGGCCAAAGTTGTACCACTGTCAATTATAGCCCTTCTACCTAGTCCCCCGTCAACCAAATCAGAGGGAAGATTTAGTAACTGACCACCCACCTCAACGCCCTTCAGAACAACATGATAATGCTGCCTATGGTAGCAATAAAACTTTAATCAGACAGAGTGTCAATTTAATATTAATAAAAAGGTAATATGCAAACTTCGACATGGCATACAAACCATCAGTGTTCTGATTTATGCACGGAAAAAAGAAACATACAAATAAGTAATAAAGTACATACTGATTTGGTACAAGTTTGGTTCTATTTACTTTTGGGTGCACCACTTCACCAATCGCAAATATGCCACCTCTCTTCTTGTGGTTCAAGCAATGTGAAAATATCCTTTTCACCTTTCCAGAAGAAGCAAGTTGTGAAAGAATGGATGTGTTTGCTTGTCCAAAACCAATTATTCCGTCAAGTGCCCCAGAAGATGATTCAAATCCTCCAGATTGCTTAGATGAGCAACTGTATTATATTAAATCATAAACAAGTAAGATGCATCGAATAGACAGTTAACGAGTCGTGTTATGAACTTACATGGTAAAATTAGAAAAAGATTCTTCGGGAAGATTCATTTTGAAAAATAAGCATACAACATAAATAATTAAAAATTAACAAACAAATAGATTATGATACCAAATAATCTCTACAGCTAAAGTCATATCTAATTTAATCCTAAGAAGTTAGTAAATTAAATCCATTTTTAGAAATATTGCATAAAAGTTAAAACACACACGCTTGCTCATAACAGAAGAAGAATGTTGGTTTCCTTCCAAAATTAAATAACAAGTTATTTAAAATAGAATAACAGCCTTTTATGCAGAAAAGATAGGAATTCTATTAGTATCCAGTTATGAGAATATACATGTGAAACTATCAAAAGATATGGTCGTGATATCTTAAAAGAGCCTGGATTAATATCATAGCATAAGCATTGCCCTCGTGTTCATAATGGTGGTTTAACTATGTTAAGTACATATGACATGCCACTTTCTTTCAAGTGTGAGCATGAGTTTACATATGATGTTGAGCATGATTGTACATATGATTTTGAAAAAGAATGGTAAACAAAAAAGGCCTAATCTTAACAAATTTGTTTCCCTTATGACACAATAATAAAAGTAAGCCAAAAAACCAATGAACATCCAAACAATTTATAACAATTTAACAAGTCACTGAAGCTTCATGCGTAACTTCAAATAGTACAGTGTTGCCATCAATTGAAATACTTAGGAATTAAATCACACACACACATAAATAATGCCAAAGACGAGACAGCTTCAGATAAGATTTGCGAAACAACTACAATGCCACCCATCCACCTGACTGGCGGGAAGCACCCAGTGAGGTTGGAGGAGTCTGGGATTGAATTAATTTATATGTTTCCAATTGTCTAGAGTTTTTCTTTTGACTCGTCTCAAATAATATTTCAATACATAAAGATTAAGTTGTGGTTCACATATATTGGCCACAGGGGCACCTCTACTAGTGGATTTTTGTGCCCCATTAGGCCTTTCTTAATTCTCTACGTTAATAAATGGCTGACAAAAGGGTATCGTCGGTCATGATAGAGTTTTGTGATCTACTGATTTTTCATGTTCACATCTTCAATAGGATAAGCAGAAAAATCAGATGTTTTACAGCATCAGATACACTACTCAATGTTAAAACTATTGTTTACATCAATACAATCTTCAATAGGATAAGCAGAAAAATCAGATGTTTTACAGCATCAGATACACTACTCAATGTTAAAACTATTGTTTACATCAATACCAATGGCACACAAATAAAGAAGACAGCCAATCATTCGAGACAGTATCTAAAACAAAGACCATGTGTTATGGAATTCAAACCTTTGTAAGTAATAATTTCAAACGATCTCATAATTAAAATTTCCACCATTTACAATTTTCCGCATGTACAATATGGTTCCAAGACAATCAATTAATATGCAGATATAATACATATTCAAGTGCTTAATGCAAATAAAGCATTGACTCCACAAATTTTTACTAGTAATCTCAACTTGCATGTCACCAGTGAGGTGCTAGTGCACTAGTAATCAGTTGCGTGGGTGACTTGCATGTAAATGATATCTTGAGAAGGTTCAAGTTAATGGTTAATGCATTCATACTATCTAAAAATCAAGTACCAGAACCAATTTACGGAGGAGCCTGACAACAGAGTATATGAAACAGAATACAGAACCCACCCGAAAGCAATGGATCCATCCATTAAAGATGTTTGACGGTTCCCAGTCACTCGATCAAGTTTAAAGAAATCTCTAACAAAATATCCCGCGGTTCTACTGCCATCTCCATATGCAACTATATATTCACACTTATTTCCAACTTTGCAACTGAAATTTGGACGATCGAACTCAGCAGCACAGAAATCTTGTTCACAAGAAACTGTCTCTCCAGTGGAGGAGGCCCTTAAGTCGTACTGCTTCATGGGTATCTGGTGGATTAAACAGTAAGCTATTCATTCGACCTCCAATATTTATATTTATATGAAATGACAGTTGACATAAATAGTGATAGCAGCAAGCAGAAAACGTTCAGATGCCACATTCAACTGTTGGAATATAAGTCCAAATAGAACAAAGAAAAAGGGAAAGAAACATACATTGTAGTCACTTTTTGTGGGACATTGCTCACAGTTTTGGCAATTCACCCACAGAATATCACTTCCAGTATCTATCTGAACATGATAATCAACTGGAGGAGTTCCAATTGTTATCTTGGTGTAATAAAGCCTGCACCATTTTATTAAATGGCAAATGAGACACAAAACTTGGTTATCCAGAAGAAGAAAAACCATTGAGACACCAAGAAATTCTGACAACTGAGAAGGCTGCAAAGAAAAATGGTGTTCTTTCATCAATTAGTGGTTGCAGTCCAGAAACAGAATATTTACTCATGTGATACCATTTGGAACCAAATTTTATTCCTTCAAAACTATGTGTTTACTATCCATTCAATTGCCAAAACTGATATTTCATGTTTATGTTTACTTTCTGTGGAAGTGGTTTATAAGTTTGCTTTGGGTATAAAACTCCACCCTTGTGCTTTTGTTATGGTCAGTCACAAAAAATGTTCTCCCTGTACAAGGATTACTTTGCCAATACCTCATATAGCTTTAAATGCTGAACCCCAGGCCATTGGGTTACATGATATTTAAAAAGAAAAAAACGAACCATGCTTCACTATTGCTGAAGAAAACTTCCAAACTTAAGCATATATTTAGAAGAACTCGAGATAAGTTATTGCATGCTTGCAATTACAAAATCCCAGAAATAGTAAACAGAAGTGCTGTTAAGAATATAACTGCTGCACTCATGACATAGATACACTTTACTACACACCCTTCATAGCACAGTCCACCCCAAACAGAAAGACTTCTACGGAATACAATATCATGTTCCAATTTTTTATGTCAAAAAATTTAAAACACACGGTTCGAATTCCTCAAGCCTTGGCAAGAGGTAAGATAACTTTCTTATCCAACACAAGCTTAAAGGCATCTGTGTTTCATTAGATTAGTTCTTAATTTTATCCATTTCAATGTCTGTTACCTAATGCTTAGCACTATTAATCTGTGTTCATCAGAATATCAGATCAGATCTTGTATTTTTTATTCCTAGATCTGGGTAACCTAATGGTAAGATTCCACAGTGATCATCAAAGACAATATAACAAACAATGTTTCTTTACACTAAAGCACAAACTTTAACAACTCAGACAACCACAAACGTTTTAACTCCAACATGGTGCACTAGTTAAACTTGCACGAAACATCAGTCATGTCACTACGTATCATTTTAGAGTTCATATTTGAAAGAACAAATGCACAAGTCAACTCAATAGAGATACATACGTCTTGCCATATAGATGGAAATCAATAGAAGCTAGCATTCTGCCATGGCGCTGGGAGTCATGCTCCCTCAGAGCACTCAATGCTCCCTCCATCACGCCACGGCCACCGTACTTGTGATGAACTTCGAAAACCACATTGCCATTCACCATACACATTACATCAACCAACAACAACATCATAAGCAAAACTAAAATCATAGCCTTCCTCCCGCAATCCATTGCCACCGCCAAAAATTGTGAAATAAGAAAAATGTAATAAAATCTGAGAGACCCAAGTTAGATAAACTAATACAACTCTTGTTTCGGAGGAGACAAATTTTGTTAGGATGGAAACATGAATAATTCGTCAGCATTGTCTTGTTTCGCACTCGGTGCATTAATGTGGGCAGGAGACGTGAACCGAAAGCGTGCGAAAGGGGTAAAAGAAAACCAGGAAAAGGGGTAAAAGAATTTGGCTAAAATTGGGTAAAACTCGCAATAGTAGAAGTAATTTCAGGATTCTTTAGGTTCAAACTAAAATCCAGGAAACACTATAACAATTCCTCCACACCAAGAAATAAGCCATTTTACCTATCTTTCCCTCAGAAAAGAAGGAAGCTGTTGCGGACTTGCGTCAGCCATGTATGTTACGTCCTGTATGTATCCGCCATGCACTCTGTCGAATCCTGTAAGCTTGCTGACTCTGGACTGTAACTCTGTCGTTTTCATTTCACTCGCAAATTTTCCCAGAAATATGTGTCCCGAAAATACACCTAAAAGGGAATATAAATATAATAACTTATTTAGAAAGAAAATTGAAAGAAACGTCAAACCGCTATCAGGAAATCCGGTGCATCATATGATATTATGATATACTTATATTGCTTTTGAGAAAATAAAGTTGAAATATCTTCTATTTTTCTATGCATCTTCCGCTGACTCCAGTGAACAGGAACTGCAGCAGCTGCCGATATTTGCTGTGAGTGTACAATTGACTTTTCATTTAGTTTCGTCTTCAACTTCTTCCATTCTCTGTTCGGAGATTGATGTATCACTAAGATAAATTCCATAATGTTTTTCAAGTCGTAAATGCGAAGAGTACATCCCTCGAACACGTAGTTTGCGTTGTGGGGGTGTATGTTCGAGGACTTGCACTTCAAATATCGTCACATTGCACCAAGACTGCGCCTCCGCATGTCTTCTTTATCAGCTAAAGCCTCTCCTCTTCTTTCATTTTTCTCCAAAAACTCTTGTTCATTCTGTTTCAACCCCAGAAAATTCAATTATCTGTTCCACTACTGTCCCCTGATGCCTAGTTTGTCTAATGCCAAAAGCCATCCAAAATATCCCTTTTTGATGGCGAGAAAAAGATCCCATTTTTCCACCACATCAGCTGAAGCACTTGTCCAAGACCCAACAGATTTGGGCACTCGAAGGTCCCGCAAAAAGGCTATTCGGGAGTCCCCAGAGATGATTCTGCGTGCGAAACTGGAACAGTGTTCCAAGAGCGGTGACTTAGCCGAAGCCCTTCGCCTTTACGATGAGGCGATAATCAACAGTATTCAGCTGAATGTCTATCATTACAATGTCTTGCTTTATTTATGTTCGACAAAAACTGATGGTATTGGGGAGGATGGAAGGGATGTTGTGAGGTTGAAAAGAGGGTTTGAAATTTTTGAACGCATGGGAATTGATAAGGTGGTACCGAATGAGGCAACATTTACTAATGCATCAAGATTGGCAGCTGCCAAAAATGATCCTGAGCGGGCTTTCAATTTAGTTAAGAAAATGAAGGCAAATGGTATTGTTCCAAAGTTGAGGTCTTATGGGCCAGCTCTGTTTGGGTTTTGTAAGAAAGGGATGGCTGATGAGGCATTCGAGGTCGATTCTCACATGATTGATAACATGGTTTTGGCTGAAGAGTCTGAGCTTTCAGCACTACTGAGAGTCAGCTCTGAGGCTGAGAGGGAAGAGAAAGTGTATGAAATGCTGCATAGGTTGAGGGCGGCAGTGAGACAAGTATCAGAGGAGACTGCTGTCGTGGTGGAGGACTGGTTTAGGTCCAAGAGGGCAGCAGAAATTGGGTCGGAGAAGTGGGATTCTGAGAGGGTGAAGACAGCGATTGTGGAGGGAGGTGGCGGATGGCATGGTCAAGGGTGGTTGGGGACAGGAAAATGGAGATTGGTGAGGACCTCGATGAGCGATACCGGGATTTGTGAGTCATGTGGGCAGAAGCTAGATTGTATTGATATTGATCCAAGGGAGACAGATAATTTTGCGAAGTGTTTGGCTGATTTGGCTTGCCAAAAGGAAACGAGAAAAAACTTTGTGCAATTTCAGGTATTGACTTAATGTTTGGTTTCCACAGTTGAGACCCTCTGAAATCTGGGCTTTGTGTGTATGTGAAACATTTACCATTTCATCCTGAAAATTTAGGATTTGATATCGTAATTTGCGAAGTCAATTAGCCGTCAAATCATATTAAATGTAGTTTTATTCATTTTATGAAAGAAATGTGATTGAATAAATCTCGGCTTTTGATATTTTCTGTTTTGTTTTCACCACGATGGTCAAATTGCTTTTGTGTAGACTAAATTTAGTCTCATAGTACTATGATATTCCATAAGCTTTATGACATGTTTGCCATATCAGAGAAGAAGTCCAAATTCATAAACAGCTCACTTGAAATACCTTGTTCCTGTCCATTTTAGAGGTTTAACAGAGACCTTTTGTCCGAAAGTGTGCATTAGCATATCAATTGTTAATTTTGTGAAGTGCACTAGCTTGTACCATCTATTGTGCTAGTGCATATGACTCCATGTATGCACGCTTGCACCTGTCCCATAGAAGTGGGCTCACCTGATGATCTACAATTAGTTTGGTTCCTGCAAAAGAAAGTGGCAGAGTGCTCATTAACTTTCCTATGTGTCAAACTCGTGCTGCTCAATGATAAAATCTTAACCATTAGGCATTTTGGAAGGACATCTAAATGCTGAGTCGGTTAACCCAACTCCTTATGATCTAAGCTGCATCATACTCTAATGTAGTTATTTTGTTGCAGTTCCTATCCTCTGCATCCTCTGAAAGCCAGTGGATTTAACTAAATGGAGTAACCATTAAGTGAAGTATTAGTGTATTACATAAATTCCAGTTTTGCTAGGTCGCTGTCCTCCATTGTAATGTTCTACTTACTGCAGATTTAGATGATGTGTATATTCCAGTCTTACAGTTATGACTTTCAATACTGGATGAGATTATTGACTAGGTCTGTGAAGAGTCATAAGCTTTCATGAACTGCGACTTTGCTCATTGACATTTACATTGGTACTGGGTTTAAAAGCAAATCAGGATTACCTCTTGGTGGTTGGATGGTAAATTATACAGGTTATTCATTGGTCTTATAATCATGGCAGGCCATTTTTTATTTATAATAATATAATTAAAATTAGATGTCTCGGGTATCACCTGCTTTCAATGTGCAATCTGACAACTTCATTGTTGCGCTGGAAAAGGTGCATATTTGACATACACTAAGCATTTAACAAAGAAGATTTCTTGTCTAATGTTTGTGTACTGGTACAGGAGTGGCTTCAACAGCATGGTCCGTTTGATGCTGTAGTTGATGGTGCAAATTTAGGCCTTGCTAATCAACATATTTTTAGTTTTTCTCAGGTAAATATGATGTTTAATTCTTTAGTCTCTCGTCTTTTGTGATAGACTATCCGAAAGAAGGTTATGAGACTTGTGCTTTTTTACTCTTTCATGTTTATATAAATGACTCGCAGTGGCCTTTGTCATAGATCAACAGAATTGTGAGAGAAATGAGGCAAATCAGCCCTTCAAAGAAACTGCCTCTTGTTATTTTACACCAGAGCAGAGTGACTGGCGGTCCTGCTCAGCACCCAAGCAACAAAAGGTTATTGGAAAGTTGGAAAAAGGCTGGAGCACTCTATGCAACACCTCCTGGTTCAAATGATGATTGGTATTACTTTATAATCAGTTTCTTTTAGTACTGAATCAAAATTTTCTTTTCTTCACACAGTTCCTTTATGCTAGTTGTAGCAATCTGAATAATCACGCCATCAACTAAGTTGAAATAATGCTTTTCAGTTATGCTTAGTACAGAGATCCTCTTCTTGTAGCCGACAGCTCATGGTTTAATTTCCTTCATGTTATTGTTTGTGAATACAATACCTTACAAGGTTTTGTTGTTGCTATCTATGCATATTATTAATGAATAATTGTACAAGGGAAATTGTTACCTCGACTCCATTATAGTGACAAAAGTTGTTAGAAACACATGTTGTGCGTATCCTTATTTATTGATGTGAAATTTTGGGAGTTCAAAATCAACACAATGTTGACTGATTTCAAATATTAGTTTACCCAAATTCAGTTTCGTTGTTTATCTTTTCGTTTGTGATTCAATGATAATGATAAAGGAATATCTGCCGATGTTAGAAGGCTCTGTATGAGGCCCAATATCGTGTATAATATCACAGGTTAATATCCATTAGGTCAATGAAAGCATATTACCATGGTGAAGAACAACTGAGGAGAAAGTTTCTTGTTTCATTCTTCAATAAAAAATGATTCACACACAAGATCACCATGTTTGGCGAGACATTCAGTTCAGCCGAAAGAAGTAAGCTATAAAAAGCGAAACGGATTATGTAGGAGAACCAACGAAATTTATGGGAGTCTTTCAGTATTATATTAGTAGCATGTATCTACAACGCATGCTACACAAAAGTTTAGATATCTTAGTAGTTGAGCACGTCCCAATTAATGCTTACCGGTCTCATTTATTCTCTCTTATTTTTCTTCTCTTACGTCACTCTACTTTGATATTACGTGCAATGCCAGATATTTTGCTGTTACTGAGGTCTCTGCTTGTTTTCTTCTTTCCCTAGGTACTGGTTGTATGCTGCTGTAAGTTCAAAGTGTTTGCTGGTGACAAATGATGAGATGAGAGACCACTTGTTTGAGCTTTTAGGCAATAGCTTCTTTCCTAGATGGAAGAAAAACATCAGGTATTCGTTACTTTTCTTTCATTTGATTCATTCTTGATCAATGCCTACTATGTGTTACATCAGCAAAACTGGATTGTCATTTACATATGAGCATGAAAATGGTTGCATTGTACGGATGATGGCAGGTTCGGCTAAAACCTTCTGTCAATGGGCTGAGCTTGCATATGCCACCACCATATTCAGTTGTCATCCAGGTGAGTTACCTTGCCAAGGATCTATATGCATATGTTCGTCTCATGTCTGAAACTCTATGAACCGTGCACAAATGAATTGCAGGAGTCGGAACAGGGGAGTTGGCATGTTCCAACTGTTACAGGAGACGATCTCGAGACCCCAAGACAATGGCTTTGTGTGACGAGGGGAAAGGAGAGAAATTAGAGAAATTCTTATTTTTAATGTATAAGACCTCTTTTTCCATCCTTTTGTATACACAGTTAAAAGATAAATGTAAAAGATCAAATCTCTCTTTACTCATGCCACCATGCCAGCATCCACATTAACCCAAAAACACTTTGCACAAGTCACAAACTCAAATACTTTAGCATCATTTAGGGCTATAATCGATATATGCGGGAACTTTTAATCATTTTCAATGTATTCCACAGTTCATCTACTTAACAAAGTTACAGACAAGCTTAAACAAAAAGAGTTCTAGCTGATTCTTGCATTCTCAATGGCAAGGACTAAATCATCGTACTTGGCTCCAGTAACTTCTTTTATGATCTTGCTATCCTTCAATAACTTGAATGTCGGAACCACTTTAATCCCTAATTCCTTTGCCAGAGGCTGTTGACAAATCATCATAAAATATCAACCTTGAATTTTATGCCTAGATTTAGAGCAAGAGATGGGATTGTGATGCCTTACCTTGTTATCTTTGTTGCAGTCGAGCTTTAAGAAGATAACATCATCATATTTTTCAGATAATTGTTGAAATTTTGGCGCCAGTCACCTTACATGGACCGCACCTGCAGAACCAAATTCAAAGGCTTTAATAAATGTGCAAACTTAGCATACTCCGAAGCAGGTAAAGCATCTGATCTCAACGACACTGAAGACATGCAGATACAATCAGGTTGAAAAAAATGACAATGTTGATGCCTTGAATATCGTTTTTGTTTTTCAAGCCTTCAATTTATTGATAGATCACTGGTTTACACATACGGAATTCCTCTAACTTTCATAGCATAAACCACTAATCTCCTGAAGTTTTGTGGAATTTCCAAGGCTATGGAATAGAACCACAAACGGTTTTATCGTAAGACTACAAAATAATGATTTCGTGATTGCTTAACACTACTATGATCTTCGAAAGTTGAAAATCCACCAGAATAAAGACAAACACAAAATATACACAAACATATTCAATGACAGAAAAGGGGACAGAACTTCCACTTGATTGCTGAACTAGTGAACTGAAACGAGAAAGTTCCTTTTCTTCCTATCATTACCATGATAACGAATCGCACATGTGATTTCGATGCATATAGCACATAATCCAAGAAATTGTGAACAATAACTGAAATGCACGTTTAATCATATGACATAAACACCTTAGTGAACTGCATCACTAATGGATCACTGTCGATAAGAAGTGGATCTTGAAAGCTCACCAAAACATGAAACTGCTTTGACCACATCACCGAGATTCGGGCCATTTTTTAATTATCAATACTGCAAGATTATAAACACTTCCAGAACAAAAAAAAAGTGTATAACTTGTCGATCCTTATCAAAGATGATTGATAAATTATTTATATTCCCTGTTTTTATTAAAAAAAACAATACACCTTCCTCAGTGTACTATCGAGATTCTAGACTTAAAATTTCATCTTCAGGTCATGGGAAAATGCAGTTATATAGGGATTTCCCTCAATTTCGTATCAGGATGCTGCTTCATCGAACCTAGTCAACAACACTAGCGATTCCACCATGAAATCAAAAATCAACATCCGATTGAAATGAACAAATGCTAACTAATTTCCACAAGAATCGTAGAGATTGAAACAACTAATAATCAACATTCAACAACATAAACAGGATGAACGCAGAATACAGGGATAATTATGATAAAACTCACCATTGAGTGTACATATCGACGACTACAACCTTAGTGCCAGCTGCTTTCACTATGGGCCAGAAGGTATGCACACTGACCTCAGTCACTCTGCCAACCTCCGCCACCGCGGTAGCGGCGGAGGCGGCGTCCAAGCTCGCCTTTACCCGTGACCCCACTCCCAAACGCCTCTCTGTTCTCATCATCGTCCGGCGGTAATCACCGGCGGCGCATACCACGGGTTGGCTCGAAACAATCTTGTGAGACACCGAATTTTGCACCAATGAACTCAACGCAGCCGCACCGTAAACCTGCAAAGCCATTTGCACACTTCGAAATGGAGTATGTATATCGACTGTGTACAGACGATGGATCGAATACGTCTAGGCCAGAGTAAAGCGGAGAACAGATACATATATATATATATCACATGAAGATCGGACCATTGGTGACGGAATGTGAAATGACTATTGTAGCCTCAAGAATCCTCGGGTATTAGGGAATATCTTGGGTGATATTTGGGATTTCGACTTATTTTTTGTGGCACAGGCATAATGGTCCGGCTTTGTTGATTTATCTCTTTTGAAAAATAATCGTCCGTCTCTACAAGATTCAAGGATAGAATAAAAAAACAAAATGTAATAGGTAAGAAAATGAGGGAAAGAATGGTTTGCGCCACAAGGTTGAAACAGTAGGATAAAATATTAAAGAAAATAATACAAGTCAATATCCATGTCAACTTGTTACTATTATTTATTGTTAATATTTTTGTGGATCCATAGATTTATGTAAGTATGTTGTTCTAAAGGCCTCAAGCCATGACTACGGACAAAGTATTGCAATTATTGAGGCGGATGAGGATTCCAAGTTCAAAAATGGAAGTATGTAAGGAAACAGATTGTTGTGCTCTTGGTCCATTAGCAATATGCACAAGAGAACGATTAATTTGGTCGAGTAATAACAAAGAAAGGAGACTCTTGGCTTATCAGAATCGGAGATGTTGGCCACTGAGTGACGAGGCCTTGCTCGATGGAGACGGTTTGAGGCCATAGTTGCCATGTCATTGGAGTTTATGTTGATGGTTTGCACACACCACAATGGTTGAGAATTGAATGAAGAAGGAGGTGTTGTGAGAGGAAGTTGGAGTCTTTTTACCTACTTATGAGAACAACAAAGATAAAGAATAGCTAATGATGAAATGAGATGGACATGGGCCTAAAAGTAGTATATTTGGAAAAAGGTGGAGTGTTTGAGCCTTGAGGCCTTGTTATCAGGTTCATAATATATTCATTCACACTATCAAAGCACAACTGAATTTTCCAGTTGTATATGCATTTAAGGAATAAATGAGTCATCTGGACCATAAATCTCTTGAAGCAATGTATATTGAATGCTCACCCTGCCCCTCTTAATTCGAAACAAATGGAAGACTAAACAGGTTCAGTGTCTAAGAAGATGCAACATTTGTCCCTTTTTTGGACCATTGAAGAATCATTTATTAGCTTGTTGACTGCAGGACCTATATCACCACTTATAGAAGAATTCCTCTCGATGCCTGCAAAACCATACTGACATGAATGTCTATTATATATTTGGAGTTTGAGTACGTAGAATAAAAATAAATATCACTAATACTTCAACTCAATGATACAATCATTTATACCTAGAGTTGGGCCTCGTCACATCTTCATAAAAAAGATGAAAGCAATCACTCCTACAAACATTCCAAGAAGGAAACTCAACAGTCTGATAACTACAAATAATGTACAACATTTATTCATAAAAACCTATAATCTCCAATATATTTCTATTGTTAGTCGAAGTTAGAAGAGATGTGGAGCTATTATCCTGTTATGCGACCTAGATATGCTTGATCATTCACTATGTCGTAAGAGAAGTTCATGAACACATGCTGCTGCACATTGTGCATGCCAAATACTGGAACACCATGACCAAAGTTAAGTAATTCATCTGGATAAAAGACATCAACAATGGCAAGTGAAATTTGTTCTGGTGCAGTCAACCACATCCCTATATGTCATGACAACTATATCCATGTCATCAACGCTCAAATTGTTGGTCCACGGCTATCCTCTGGTTGCCTGCCGAGAAGATCAGAAACTACTTTGAGAACTGAATATTCTAACACGATATGCAAAATTTTAGCGAAGGTGATCTCATACTCAATATAATAGTCATATTTTTTTTATTTATTATAATTCCACTATAGCTTATTAGTTTATAAGTTAACACTCTTAAAAAAGGTAAGAAAGATGTCATTTAGAAATTATCAATGGAACTATAAAAAAATTGAAGCATATCTGTTGAATAGGGTCAAAGATGCCTAAGAAATAGGATATACCGTGGTTATATAAATATAGACAGGTTTTCCTTTAACTTTGTTGTTTATACTTTGTGTTCTTTCTACAAGAGACAAGTAAGAAAACGGTTTACATCAAATATTGAAAATCACAAAAAAGGGACTAGGGGTAAAAACAGCTATATTGTTTCTTTACAAAAAAAACGGCTATATTGTTACCACAAATGTGTCTCAACCAGATGTATAGCAGCAACATGGCCATATAAGCTTACAGGAATGTTTGCCTCATTTGTCACGAATATTCCCATTCCCTTCAAAACAAAAAAAATCAATTAGAATCTGTTCTTAAATTCCCATGAGAATAAGATGTGAGAATCCCGTAAACAAAATAACTCACTGAATATATTGGTTTTCAGGGTGGATCGCAATGATAATCCCTTAAGTTTTATATCCTTTATTTGCCTACTTGGTGATTTTTCAGTGGTGGAAACACGGCTGGTGCTTTCTCTGCCTGAAATATCTGCTCTTTTCTTCACCTTTTCATGGTAAATAGCAGGAGGTGCTAGCCTCAACTGAACTGAGTTTTCAAGTTGAACAAGTTTCTGGTCTTTCTGAAGCTTATTCAAGAGTTCAAACTGTAGCCACCAAATTCAGGGATGCAAAATTGATTGAATGTACATCTGAAAACTATTATAACAGCAAAAGATGACCAGAGGTAAACACATACCCTTGAAGCTGTATGAGAAAATATTGAGTTCTCAAAGATATCGTGTTGATCATGAGGATGCAATGTTTGCGTCCCACTTGTTTGTTGTGACATTATCGAGGACTTGCTCACTAATCCACTATCGCCAAACACAGATTTTCCGGTTGACCCATAAGTAGCTTTCTTCCTAGAATTACAAATAGGACATCCAGCAGAAGCTCCCCTAAATGAATCCTCATTTTCCTCAGGTTCACAGCTTACATGCATTGCATGACCACAACTGAACACTCGAATGTTAGAATCAGAGCTTTTGGCAAGAAGGGAGTTACAGATACAGCACACAAAGTTCCGCGGGGCATAACCATGAGAAGCCCCCTTCCTGAGCAAGCTCATGGTATAATATGTATCATCCTGGATCAAACTGTTTGCAAGGTCCTATTTAAAAGAGAAAACGGTAACAATTGTAACCACAAATTTTTATGAGGAATGTAAGGAGCCAACAGGTCCAAAAGTCAAAGATGGAAATGACAAAGAATGTGTAAAATTTATAAAGCATACCACTAATGCAATGTAAGATCAGTTAAATTGCTATCACACACGCTACTTTTGGTCGGTCTAGAAAGCTTATACACAAATTACTACCTTGTACACAAAAGAAGCAACAAGGAAATACAAGTGCAAGTAAAGCTCGGATATATCCTTGTGGATGACAGCAATGCACAAAGAATTGGAGGGGCTTTAGACATGAATAAAGCTTGGGATCTTGTTAAACAGCATCGGTAAGTTATATAAGATCAAGCGTGATGATAATAACCAGGAGGACCAGTGTCGTGCCAGATTAGTGGTGAAATTATCTCAACAGGAAAGAAGCTGCACAATTGTCTTAACTCCCAAACAGTTAAACGAAAACTAAGAAAGGAAATATTACAACTCTGATTGTTCTGCATTTTATATTCCACCAATTAAATAACGCGTAAAGGGAATCGATTATGACATACAACCAATCACAATCATATTGCACCATTTGTATTAAAGTATTCATCATTATATGACATAGATAAAGCAGAAAAAGTAAAGAAGAAAAAGATGACACACCAGAATTCGTTTTTCAAAATCATATGTTCCAAGCATCTCAAGTATTGTAAGCTTAAAATCACCAAATTCTTGATTTCCATTATCAGAAAGAAGCTTCAACATGATCCTTGGAAGCTTAACATATCCAATCATTCCTTCGACAATTTCCTTAATGTATATGGTAAACAATTTCCTCTTCATGTGACTTTTACGATGCCCGGAGATTTTCCATTTAGATTTGCGCTTCTCTTCGTCTTCCACCTGACCGTACGATCCATCAGGAGAATACTTGAGCACTTCTCTCCCTGAATCTATTCTAGCATTACTTGAATCCGACAAGAGATCAAAAAACCTGTAATAAAAAAAAGGATAACTAAAATTGGTTAAAAGTGAAAACAAGAGCAACAAGTTGTTAACTACGTAGCAATAATGTAGTCATCATATTGTTCAACACACATAACTCAAGTCTAGAAATCTATTTTAGATAAGACACCTTTATATGAAACTTGGCATGCATAGCATATTTGTACAGTAGAAACTAGCGTTTCTGGGCCACATTTTCTGTTGGATGTAGAATATATCTGGGACATGCTGTCCCTTATGCAAAAACAATGCAGTCGTATCCATGTTTGTTTCAAATATAAACTGATAGAAAATTAACGGTGGATGTTCCAATATAAGAAATGCACAGGTGGTCAAGAGACCAGTTTGTAATGATGTCGCAGTCAAAATGTAAACCTGGCAATATCAATTAATCAAACTGAATGTGACATTTCTATACAAAATTAAGGGTGTTAACTGCATGTCACACTGACGTCTTTCACCTTATTAGCAAACATGGTATATTAAAGTTAGCACTAAACAACTCCAATGTTGGGACATTCCATAAATGACAGTACTGTTAATTATGGCAACGCAAGAAAAAAAGGTCAGGTCAAATCCGGCTGAACTGATGTTTAATTGACAAGACTAAATCTTCATCAACAGTAGAGTCTTTACCTAATGGTCATATTCAAAGAAGTTACATGGTCGACATCCAGTGTGACAATCTCAAGTTATGGCTCAGACAATCAGTACAATAAATTCAAGATTTTAAGATAAACAGAAAAAGACATGCAGGTACAACTGATGAGTTTTGGACAAACAGTTTCCAGATAAGCAATTTAGTTGTTTTACTGTAAACGGAAAGCAATTAAACTCGTCTGCATCATTAACAGATAAAAGTGACTTAAACCAATCCTTTAAAACTATGACCAATGAAACAATCATATATATGACCATATGAGAAGAATTGGCTCACAAATCTAGCAACTGAAACCAAAGGTGCTCAGACTCATCAGGTTCCAAGCGGGGACTGTTTCTTTGGCATAATCCAATACAAGCACGCACAAGATCAAATATCTCAGCGACCTGCAACAGGAATTTAAGAATTTACACTATTCAGAGAGGAGACATAAATGAAGCTGAATTAATGTTTAGGTTATAAGCCCTACAGAAGAACCAAAACCAAAAAGACCAGTCAACCAACAGAAAACTATCTCATGATTTTAAGCTAGTCAATGATTGCTTGAGCCACCAATATGGGATCATAATATTGCCCATCATTTGAGAAGTAACACCACTGTAGCACATGCACCTTAAATCAGCCGATAATCCCTGTCCATTTAGAATATATGTTGATTATCAACAACTGATTGCAGAGTTGATCATTCGGACCTTCAATTCATAGAAGTAGATAAGAGTTCCGATGGTAGGTTATAAGCCCAAGAGAGTAGACCCCCCACAACACAAATATAGTAGATGCAAGAATCTCTAGAACTTACATATCATTCCACAATTGCTTAGCGGACCTATGTATGAGCTTACCAGCATTGCATAGAAAAAATGTGGATAAAGATAAAATTGCACGTACGTCTTTCTTCTTCATAATGGAATTGAGATCATCCAGTTTACTACCAGAGCATCCCTTTTTAAATTACAAAATCAAGCATGACAATTTTGTCACGAAGATTAGAAAGAAGAAGCAGAAGAGCACTTCCAACTTCCCCAACCCTTTCTAATAAGAATGAAGCAGCATCAACAATTCCATATTCCTGGCACAACCGCAAACAATTTTCCACTCTATAGCTTTCAGAAGTTTCCAAGAATTTGAGAACAGACTCACGATCATACTGACATAACAGCTGCAAAAGTAATAGGAGAAAATTTGACACTCAATGAAAAGAGAATAAAATAAATAAAAATTAAAGTAAATACATCCTCCATTCATTGCCTGATAAGAGTAGCAAATTTAAATCGAGAGAAAAACGAAAAAATGAGGTCAGGAGAAATAAATGGACAACAAAATGGTCTTTGAGGATGACGTTCCTCGACTAAATGTTTATAACACAAAAACGGTAGTAGTAAAGCTCACTAATTTAAACAAAATTAGGTGGGGGCATAGAGCTTCTCTTGCAAAAACAGTCGGGAGAAAGAGAAAAGTTCCAGTAAAAGACTTGGCGAAAACCCGCACTTGTAATTACCATGGCGCCTCGAGGAGTAAAAATGTCGAGGATTTTTGTCAAACGTGCGAGGGGAGACAAACATCTGATCAATTATTATCAATTTCAACAAATAAATTACGGAACTACAATTTTGGCATATTGCATTAATTCGTCAATTTCGACTAATTATGACCTACTTCAGGCAATATCAGCAAAAAATAAAAAAGTGTAGCATAATTAACAAATATTTAAAACAATCACAATAATGCCTGCAATCATAGGGAAAACACAAGAAACTTTCATATATAAAGAATAGATTGGAAGGTTAATGGTATCCAGTTCATGTCTTCATGATAAAGAAGGAATAGAAAGCATAAGAGATAAAGGAAGACAACACAAAAAGAGAGAGGTGTGGAGAGAAGAAGGAAATAAGGGGGAAATGAAGGTGTTGTTCAAAAGGTTGTAAGTTGGGTGCATTCAGGGAGAAAAATTGTAGAGTGGTGATAATTATCTCTACGAAAAAAGCGCTTTTTGTGCTTCCTGCTGTAATAAAAACAAAGAACAGTGTTTGCCAATTTACCAAACACTTGATTGGGACGATGCAATTAAGATATTTTAAATAGTGTAGCAGCTCAGACATCATATTTTGACAACTCTACCTTCTCCCCAACAACCCCTTCCCATGATTGCATCATCTTGCAACACATAGAAAGCAAACACATGATTTTAACTTCAGACCAACTCATCAAGCAATTGTCTATACCAAAAGTTATATATGCGGTAGCAAAAATAACTCAAACCTCTTAACACATATGATAGTCCCAACTCGATGTCTCCATCACGTTAATTAACAAGAAAACTGTAATATATTATAAATGATAGAACGAAAGTATTTACAAATATCGGACAAGAGGTACACAGCTAAATGATAGAACGAAAGTATTTACAAATATCGGACCAGAGCTACACAGCCTAAAGAACTACAAATCAAAATATATCAAGAACAAATGAAACTCTAATCCCTCAATAAATCTGAGATTGATATTTCAATCAATTTCAAGATAGTGGTAATTATTACGCCCATCAGAAGTTAGAAAAACAAAGCATATTCACTTTTTACAACTTAACTGAAAATAAGCAGCATCTTTAGCATAAACCATTCATTTACTTGTTTTATGACCAAAATTTGCACCTTTATTTCTTTCATCTCCTAAAACAACGTGTACAAGTGCGACTCCATGCAGCACAGTCATGGGTTTCGAAAATTTACCTCAAAGTACAACTCAGTCATTTCATTAGTAACATGAACTTCATTGTTACGCAGATGATTTAGGAAGTTTGATATCGCAACTAGATAAGCTTCAACATCCTTCGATTGCTTATGAGCTTCTCTAGCATTAGTAATATCTGCAACGTCAGCCTTGTTCAGACAAGAGAGGTTGAGGGTACCAGTTGTTTGAATTTCAACCACTGTCTTTAAGTAGAGGAAAAGGCTTTCCCGCTGAGAGCGCAGATCAGACAAAATTTGTTGAGATTTTCCAGAAAGTTGGTCACTAATCAGAAAATATGCTCCTTCTCTGTAAAATATCAAGGGAAAACAAGAAGCAGGGAATAGAAAGGAGTATCAATCCATTGTTTTCATCAGTTAAAGAAACCAATCTGAAGTTCTGCCCCTAAAATCATTACCTGCTCAGTTTAATAAGATCTGGAATGCTAGAAACAACAGCTGATTCGAAAATATCATATTCTTCAGAGTGGAGTAGTTGGAGCATATCATGGATAAAGGAGAATGCATGTATAGGCTCATCTGCTATTTTCATATAACTGTACAAAGCAGCAACATATTGATGCCTGGTGGAATGGATATAGCCACAAACCTATGAAAGAATATATGCATGTTAAGACGCTAATAG
This sequence comes from Dorcoceras hygrometricum, assembly GCA_001598015.1. Taxonomy (NCBI): domain Eukaryota; kingdom Viridiplantae; phylum Streptophyta; class Magnoliopsida; order Lamiales; family Gesneriaceae; genus Dorcoceras; species Dorcoceras hygrometricum. The sequence goes on from KQ995242.1 coordinate 308,006, forward strand.
GCAAATTAACTATTTTACCAACTATCTACCTATAAGGGAATAACATCAATTTCGAATGTTTGGTAAAGGAAAAGGTTGATAAATGAGAAGGGTGATTACTATCCCTAATGGCCTCTAAAATTTGGATAAACTAGTACTAAGGTCATAAGTTAAAGTACCTGATGGAACTGAGTGTTCTCACACAAATGTAACAAACCAGAAGCATCCCAATGAGTTTCTGGTACTACTTCTAGTAATGATAGCAGCTGTTTCTCTTTTCTTTTTAAGATTTCAGCAGTCTTCCCAAAGGCAGTATAAGAAATATCGACCTCTGACGTCAAGTATTCGAAAATTAGACCAAGGATATCTTTAGTAACCTTTGCTCGTGCAGAGATCACATGGTAAGCTATATAATCACACATGTGACATACATCTTTCTTTGATGGCCAAATTTTCTCTGAGTCCATATCATTGCAGCAGAGAGGACTTCCTCTTTGAGAATTATTAGCATCGAGTATACCTGCAAGTATATCAACAGTTTTTTGAACCAGTATTTGACTTTGGCCAGATTCCTTGCACAAATAGGATGGCTCCAGGGAAGAATCAGTTGATAAAGGATGGCCAATTTCTGTAAATGCATAATTTAAAACATCTAAAGTTGCCTCAGTATCCAACTGTAACAGATGAAGTATGTTGGCATGGATTCCATTTTCCGGTAAGATCATAACAGTCCATGTATTCGGAATACTGGAAGTCATCAACAGAGACTGCAGAAGCTCTTCTCTGACGGAGGGCAGGCGTGTAAGGGGAAGGCTTCCACGTCCTACAAAACAGGGGCAATCTAACAGTCAACTTTTATTTCTGACTTTATTAATCCACAAAACCAACCTAGCAAGACATACAATTTAATTAAACAGTGCATCAATTTCAAGAAATAAGAATACACTAAGTAGTTTAGATGCACTTAATTGCATAGAAGCATCACAGGACCTTATTCTTGAGACGATGCTTTTCCTTAGTCATCCTATTTCCATTTTTGTACCAAAAGGTTTATCGTTTTAAATCCAAGATTCTGGCGTCCACCTCACTGGATTTATTGTATTTGACGCTTACCTCCCCCATCAAGGGAGACTGCCAAATTCATTAGATGTAGGGAGGCGGAGTATTTGACGCTTACCTCCCCCATCAAGGGAGACTGCCAAATTCATTAGATGTAGGGAGGCGGATGAAAAAAAAGCCTTTTTATCCACATACACATCTTCTTTGCTCCCCATCTAAAATTCAATATTCTAAAAAAAGGCCTTCCACCAAAGTTCAAATGCATAAAGACCTCAAAGCATAAGTTTGAAACCAAACCTGGGGGAAAAGCAAGACCCTGGAAGCAATATTTTAGGTAAACAAGTATCCTGTACCTGTTTCAAGGGCTACATGTGAATGTCATGACAAAGTACAACAAGAGAAGAAATGTAGGAAGTAGCTTTCACTTAGAGTTTTAGATTTCGGATGACAAAATTTTTTCAGCACAGTATATAAACAATGGGTGGAATACAGTATAAGTCTAAGCAAATTACCCAAGTAAGGTGGCATCTTCTAATCTGCTATTTTGTAAAACAGTCAGAAACTCCTCGAGAGGCGTTCTAAAATCATCTAAACCTTTGTTAAACAAATATATCAACGCATGGTGCAACCGATGTTTCCGGCATAAGCGGACAACCTACAGTACAATGATAAGGTAACCAGCTGAGGAAGGGACAAAATCTGTCAGTATATTCAAGCCCAATGAAAATATTAGAATAGAAATCGGTACCATAATTTCCTACTAGAAGAAGTTGAGATACATCGTCACTGTGTAAAAAAAAGCAAGTGACAGCATATGTTAAACACCTATAAAATTTTACCTGATTAAAATCCAAGGACAACATGTCCATGTGGAGTACACACTGTTCAATCCTCTGCAACCAACCTCTCTCGCAATAATGCTCCACCAATGCTTGCATGATCTAAAAGCATTTCAATTATCAAATATAGAAAAAAAAATTACTGGATAGTACGCATATGAAAGAGTATTAAGGTAAGTGATATATGCATAATAAAGATACCGCAGGTGGAAGAGATCCCAGCATATCTTTTAAAATATAAGGTTCCAAAAGCTCCAGAAAAATATCTAAAGGAAAAATTAACAGTGTGAAACAATGAAATTCAAACACCAACACTCCGTAAAATTTACTAAGATGCAGCCCATAGAAAGCAGTTAAGATGTTGGCAATGTCATTGTCAGTCATTAAGAACCCAAAGTTCACATTACCTAACTAAAGAGTTGATATAAAATAAGAGAACGATTAGGAACCTTTAACATTCGCATCTTCAAATTTTGAAAGAATATCATCGAAGAGAATGTCAGTTCTCCTAATATGGACACAAAATTCAACTGCAACACCACCAACACGTGTGTACTGCTCCTTAATCTCGTGTGGATCCATAAGCACATCGTGGTTGCCACATATTACCAATAAATAAGAAAATACTCCACTAACATATGACTGAATTAACTCCACCAAGAAGGGCATGATGCTGATTTGTATGTCATTCAAATTCTTAGGAAGGTCTATGGCACCATGTGTTTGACCATCATAAAATGTCATGGCCATGTTTAAGGCACCTATCCAGTCACCCGATTTTTGCAGAACTTCAATCCGTTCCTTCCAGGAAAGAAGGCGGGCAACAAGAAGATGCTCTGGTCCAAGAATGTATATAGTAGCTCCCCTTATGGCAACACTGTTGTGATAAGCTTTCTCAGGATTTCCAAAAGCATTCGTAAAATATATATGATACGATATTAGATCATCCCATTGAAAACCATCAACAGAAAAGCTTGTATGGTGAATCTCATTTCCATCACTTGCAAACAAATAGAGTTGAGCTGCCAAAGTGAGAACCACCAACATCTGAACAGATACAAAAAAAATTAAAAATCAAAATTTTGCCCCCATACATCACAACAACTACGCTTTACATTTTAAAATGAAAAGAAGAAAAATGCCAGAGAGCTAGGAAATTACTAGCATCTCAAGTGATATACAGCACGGTTAGGGTAGGAGAAATTTCATAAAGGTGATCATGAAAAAATAAATTCGAAGTATGAGTAACAAGTACAGTTGTCAAATACTATTTTTTAGCTAAATCATGTGGGCTTTACTACAATTACCACTGGTCATCATTTTTAGCTGAATACTTGAATGAAAGAGGTAAAAATGTCCGAGAAATTTTGAGAAACTTACATCGAGAGGATAGAGAAGAGTAGTGCTCAACAAGCATCTAAAATGATGAAGGATTAAAGGTGTCATAAAACACAAACCTGATCATCTAACCATGCCAGGCCTATTGCTGGACTTTCAAGGTCCCACTTCTTGACTATCTTTAACTCCGACTTCACCAGCTTAGCGACCTGAATTTTCTGATCCCAAGCAATTGCAAGCAGTAAAGTTTTATCTAATATCTCCACGCGTGTATTTTCTGAGAGGAAAGATTGAAAAAAACAAATATTCCAGCTAAAGTTCTGCAACAGGAAAAACTGGAAAATGTGAACACTTAATCCATGCATACCAGATGAAGAACCAGGAGACTGTGACATACATTTCAGTGCGGTATATGGCATGGAACCCTCCTTGACACCATCAGGTTTAGGAATTTGAGCATACACTTTGACATTGGGACTGACTTTTGCCTGTCAAGATATGGCATCACAAGATACACTAAGTTTAAACTGAGCTAACTTCACAATAACATTAGGCACAGAGATTATGGCAGTATTCCAAGAGAATCCCCTACCACCAGAGCAGATTGATGTGTGATGAATATGACAACACCTTCATCGTCTGCGCCTCCAGGGATGCTTCCACCACTATTAGTAGACGCAGGACTGCTACCTTGATACAACGCCATTGCACCCCCATGGCCTTCACCATACACTAATGGAGAAACACATAGCACTTTGCTAGTTGTTTCATCAAACAGTTTCTGTGCCAAACAATAAGTTACTAAGTCAGAGGAGCGGAAATAACACACAACAAAGTTCCGAATCAAGTATAGATCTCTACCACTGATTTGGTGTATGATATCACGTTAACCCATGGAACCACTGAAAACTTAATCAACTTGACAACACCCTTACTGTCACCACTAACTACATGAAATTGCCGTGTAACTTGAGAATCCGGCCCCAGATACAACAAGTGTACTACTGGAGCTCTATGTTCCACGACGACTTTAAGTGCAGAGGCCTTTTGCACATCCCAGATAGTGTAATGGCCATCGCCATATCCTGCAAAGAGCAAGTCTCCGTGCTGATTAAAGCACATTGAAGTCACAGAGACAAGAGATCTATCACCTTGTAACCCAAGCAATGTCATCTGGAATCACATATATTTTCACCATTCAGTAGGAAATATAAGTCGATAAAGTATTAACATGCAGACCCAAATTAATATAGACATCTGTGTTTATGTGCAGGTTCAATAAATTTAACCATATGTTGGTGAGCTAAACAAAATACTGAATCATCTCCTTTTCTTCTAGGTGTTAAGGCACAAACCAGAATAGAAAAAGAAATAGCCAAATCAGGAGTACTCTGGACCTTTTCATTCATGTTGTCAGCGTGATGGGGAGTATATTTGCTAGGCACAACAAAAATCGTTCCTTTTGACATTCCTACTGCAATATAGTTGGCATGTACTGCGACAACTTGAGGTGATCCATGATCACGCCGGAAAGATGGAGGTGATATCATCCGGCTAATGACATTGTCGGGATTAACGTCAAAATAGCCCAACACAACAGAGCCTTTAGTTACACCCTCAAGTCTCATTGGTTGCGCAGCTGCACCTTCTTCATAGTGCAAACCGGTATACGCTTGCTTCTTCTCAATTTCTTCAGCCAAGTCAAGAGGCTTCAAGGAAGGATGAGAGTTCTCCAGTGACTTTGTACCATTCCTCTCAATGTCCAGTGGAGATACTAGGTCCAAAACTTCACTTGGTGAACTAGCATAATCTTGATCACCATGATCAGAAACTACTTCGCTGAAATCATTTGATGGTTCTCCTCTAATCTTATGTTCATCGCTATATGGCGTCTTTATATCCACAAAAACGGGCAGGTGTTGGGAAGTCACATCATCTTCACCAGTTATATCGGAAGGACAGCCTTCAGCAGTTACCTCACTCACTTCATCCAAAACTGATTCTTTCTCATTTTGTGTATTCAAGGTTTCAAAATCCAGCGCATATTTTTCCTCCCCATTAGCAATCCGAGGTACTTCATCCATATCACCCACCTCCGTTGAAATCCTGGAGTCAGTTAAAACCTCAAGGTCATTGACACCACTTACCGACAAATGTCCGCCACCAGTATCAGCAATACCAGAGATTGAATCGAGTTTGGCATCTTGAAATTTCTCCAATTCAACGTCTTCTGTTTCCTGAGACTCAGAAAAGCCTAATCCCTCTAAGTCAGTGCCAGCGTCAAACCAATTCTGAGTACCACCGGAAGCCACAGATGACTGTGACAGAAACAATTCAACACTGACAGCAGCTACGGCCGAAGTATCAGAGACCGCATTACGCATAGCACCGGCGGTAGCTCTCATCGACTTGATGGCCAACGCGTGGGGCGTGGGAATTGAGCGAGAGGCAGCTGCGGCAGCTTCCAAAGCAGCCCCTGGTTTGGAATTAGCTTTCATAAGCCCACCACCAAATAAATGTGGCAAAACACCGCCGACGGACTTGGTTCTATATGTATCGCCACCAGCAACAGAAGCCGAATAATTCAAACTATATACATTTGAGTCCCTGTGCAGTAATTGTTCCCGCCGGCTGGGGAAGTAATCTCCATGGCGGGGTGAAGATGGTGGAGACGGAGAGGAGTGATTGAGGAGGATTTCATCGACTGTAAGCAAATGTTGATCATTTTCAGTTGAAGAAGAGTCTTCTTCTTCTTCTTCATGCGATTGAAGAAGCAAGTCTAGATCAGTTTCAAACGATGGTTCCATCCGATTTCCCGAAGTTGATGATCAAAATCCACCGAGAAGACAAATTTCCGATCATATGTGGATTTTCTGATTCAGTGGGTTGGGGTTTTGGAGTATGCTGGCAGCAAGAAACAGATGTTAATTCTCTGGGGAGTGTTTATTTATATCACGTCAGAACTTGCTGCTACTGGACAATACATTTATTTAAGATTTACAATATTATGTTCTTTTATTTTTCAATATTATATCTTGAAATATAGAATTGAAATTATGATTTCGAATTTCTTCTTTAATATTTAAATGACGTAAACCCAAAATAATCTACTCATAATATAAGTTTACCAATGATAATGGTTTCAGATGAAAAATGATTGTAATATGTAATTTACTTTGTGCAAGTCATCTAAATAATGAACCAATACTAAATTAGTATTTCATAGGTCACTTTTGGATTAGGACTAATTAATAATAATCACGTTATTCAATTGTATTTATTGTATTATGATATAATATAGAATTCCAAATTTTCCTTTTGTGCAAATTTAGATGAAAACTAGTGATTTGTAACTTAAATAAAAATAGAGAAATTATTGCCAGCAGGCGGCCAATAAATAAAAGTACCAAGTGAACAAAATCGAACCAGAATGCTGTGAAAACAGATGTGAGAATTTTATCGCCGAGCTTACAACAGAAGTGTAAATGAGAGTCACAAGGCAGTGAAACCTTCACAAAGGCCAGGACATTTTCAGATTTCAGACCAAATTCTCAGATAATTTAATCATCTATCAGACATGATCGTGTAGTAGATATTGTACAAAACTTCCTTGGAAACAATGCCAAACATATTGATACGAATTCTTTCCATCAACAGCATCTCCTGTATCCATGCTTGTGTTATCGGGGAATCATTTCCTTTCAATAGATAATTCTCAATGCCTCAAGTGTCGTCGCTAGTACTCGTTTGCCTTTCGCCTTAACTCGTTCAGCTCCTTTTCGATTTCAGGATCTTGATACTTCAATGCCGAGCTCATGCTGATGGGTGTCCTCCCTTCTGGAAGCACTCCCTTCTGCTTCACGGAAAGCATCAGGTCAAAGGCAGAGGTAAAGGGAGGGGGAGGTCTAGAGTTGAGTTGTCAGCACGGCATATATTTCCTGACTCTAACTGGTTAACTGTTAACAAATTTTGTTCAAAAAAGGGACATTAACAGCCCCAAGCAAATCCCTGCCTTCTAAATTTTCTGGCAAGGAAGCAATAATACCGACTTTCAAGGAAACCGTGGTCCGAAGCAAATGTAGAGTGGGATGCGACCCAACTAATTAGTATCCTTAACCAATATCAAAGAAAAAGCAAACAAGAGATCAAAACAATCTCCAAGAAGCAAAGGGAAAAGAGATTCGTGTTTTACCTTTGTACTTCCAGATAATTGTTTCTTCAAGGAGGCAAGGTCATCATCAACTGAAGAAGTCTCAAGCATGGCAAACTGCAAATATAATGATTATAATAACGAAATCCCAGTTCATCTGAAGAAAAATTCTACTTTGGAACAAAAACGAGAAGCAAAACGAAAGCACACACAATCGCAACTAACAAAGAAAACTAAAATTGGGGGTAGGGGCGAACTATTAATCTTAGGCAATCAGTATAAGTTGCATCTCAAACAATATGAAAGAGAGCTACCTTTCCTTCAAGTTCGTCACCTGTAAGCTGATTAAGTGCATCCGACTGAGCTTCCATCGCCATAACTGTCAGAGAAGGGGGAAAATTGATTTTCAGTTACTCTTGTTTGACTGATCTGTGTTTGTAGCTGTATATAATTAGCAGGCTACCATGAAGAAACCATATCCAGATTCTATTTCCAATAAAGATGGTCGAATAAGACTGATCATTTGGTCCCATATAATTTATGCAATTACTAAGTAATGAGAACATGGATGAATGTTATGAGTTTCTGTTTTTCAAAACAATTTCCTATTTTTTGAAAAACAAAAACAACACTTGCATAAAATTTTATTTGAATTTTCGATTTTCAGAATCCCAACATGATCAATTACTTTAAAGTCAGACTTTCATATTTCCCTTTAACATGATACAATGTATATTAAAATTTTCAAACACCATATGTTATTAAATTTAATTCTTTGACAATACCACACAGCACACATACACAAAGTGCTTCGCGAACTCTTTGCAAGCAGAAGGTTCAGATCCACTTTCCAATGCTTGTGAAAGTACTTCATAGGCACCTCAACCCCATATATTAAAAATTGGAACTACTTCCCAGCTTAGTCAAACCATAAGCATTGAGGTTTAAGATATAGCCCACTCAAAATAGTGCATACACCATGTCAAAACAATCACCATCATTACCCCTTGCCCATGAAAAAGATAATCGTCCTAAATGGACAAGAACCTATGGTAAACTAATGCCTTTCTGAAAAATCTTAAAACTTTTTAAACCAGGTGGTTATGAAAAAATTATTCCCCTACTGTGCAAAGCTTAAACCAATTTCATTTCATAGGGGCGGATAAAATGTTAGGATAATAAATAGACCCAAAATAACCAATGTGTACACTAGAAGGCCCAAGGCCCAAGTAGGATAAGGGAAGAGTATAAATAGTCAGGAAGCGGGAGAGGGAAGGTAGCGAATTTAGTTGAGAACAGTTATAGATCTAGCCTAGCTAGAGGACAGGAAGGTTCCTGGGATTCATCTTCAATTCTTCTGTAATTAGCGAATTTAGTTGAGAACAGTTATAGATCTAGCCTAGCTAGAGGACAGGAAGGTTCCTGGGATTCATCTTCAATTCTTCTGTAATTCAATTGAGATTTCCTGATTTCATTCAATAAACACTTCATCTTCATACTCTATTGTGTCGATTTTGGTCCAGTTACGATTGAGATCGTAACATAAAATTACAAAAAAATTTCTAAACATGACAGAAACCACCTTTTGCTTTGAAGGAAAAAAAAGTATTGAGGAGGTTAGTTACCTTTTTCTTCCATCTTCTCAAAAGCTGACAAAGCGCTGCTCGTATTTACATTTCCCAACATCTCACTCACTTTAGTTGAAGTTCTACAGAAAAATTGCAGCTACAGCCAGTTGGATCAAATTGCAAAATGTTGCGAACAATAGTATCAGTAGAAAGGAGAAGAACAAACTTCGCAGACTGAGCTCGTGCTTTTAGTGTATCTTTCTTTGACTTAGCTTCCTGTATTTTGCTTTCTAGCAGCTGCATAGATTTATGAAGATTTGAAAATAACTTCTCAAGAGTGATGAATCATTGAACGAACAATAGTATATGTAACTTAAGAATAATAGACATGAGTGCCATCCTTGATGCAAGAGCTAGAGGTATCAACCAAACAAAATGTATGTATCTCTCTGTACAAGTGTATGTACTTACGAAATAAACCTACAAAAAGAGAACATGAATGTAGTAGCAGCTACTGGAACCCACCCGTGTATTTGAAACAAGGTTATCAACTACACTTTTCTGCTGATCAAGCTGAGTTTTCAAAGCAGTTGCATTGTCCTGAAAAATTGAGATAGCGATTTGAGAAAGCATACATATTAACCTTGTTTAGAATATTTAACTCTTAATATCTACGAAAAAAATTCACATACCTCTGAACCAGAAATTAATGACAAAATGAATCATCTCTATTTCATAAAAGGCAAGAAAGGGGCTAAAAGTTTAACTTTAGTCCCTTTTATACATTTAGCCCCTTTGGATGTTGGAAAATGAATTTAGTAAAACCTTTGAGTTATCACCAGCAAAAACTTTACACTGGTGCATAATTATCTTCTGGATTTTAAGAATTTGTCAGTTATCCTTCAGCGTTTTACCCAACTAGGTGAACAGATACTATGTGATATGCTCATGTCAAACTTGTCATGCACGTGTATTGTTTGTCCCGAAACACTAATGTTCAATATGCATCCCGATTGATATTTGCGTATATGGAATTTAGACGATAATATCAAACACAACAATGACAAAACTTTTTCACCATTCTTTTGAGATTACTCAATCAAGCAGCTGTATCGTTTTCTATAAGGAATATAAAACCAGCTCTTCTGACGAACTCACATTATTTTAAGAAAATAATATGGGTTGGGATGGTGTTGGGGGCAAAGGGGGTGCAAACGTTGGAATTTTTAGGTAACAAAATTCATCCTGAGAAGTCACTGACTTCTCCAAAAAAGATTAATAGTCCTTACAGCATAAGATTTTCTACGCTTGAGAGCTTCACGAGCAAGATCCTCGTCACCCTTCCCAAGAGCAAGTTGCGCTCTCTGGTACCTGTGATGTTAAAACTATGGGTGACTACTTCAAGAAGATTAAGGAAGTAAACAATACATGTCTTGGCATTTACCAATCTTCAGAAGTTTTCTGTGCAGCTTTATATCTGTTTTCTAACTGCTTCTGAGAAGCCAAAACCTACAAGAAAGATAGGTATGCATAAGTCTCCAACCCCAAATTTAATTGTCTGTTAAATTCAAGAGTCATCAAGCAATTTAACAGAGAGAGCATACTAAGGAAATCAATTGGATGGCATCTCGGGAAGGAAAATGATAAAAGCAGTCCCTGGTGAACAAGGAAGGTGCTAGGGAACTTGATAATTTCTAGACTGTTCTCCATTTTTGTATGTTATACACCTAAAATAAATCGTAGAGTTCTCTAAAAAAATCATCGAGCTTATAGAATTTAAGTAGATTATCCAGACTAATAATCATAGTTGGAAAGTGTTCCAGATAATCCATCTCAGCTGTTAGTAAGCAGCCCATTGTGACGTCTAAATATAATAACCAAGGGTGGTACAGTCTTCATTTTGACATATCAAGTATACTATGAAGCAAAAAATTTTTCTCTGAAACATTTGCAAACTCCCTCAATATTTTGTTTAGTTTATTATGTACCACGACACTTTCTAGCACTTGCATCCACAGTAGACCCTCCCCCCCTACATTCTTACGAGCAGGCAATTCTAAAAATAATAGAGCATTTCGTTGTCCTGAGAATGATAGAGAATTTTTTCATCCTGGTTGATTTTCCTAGATACTAGATACCCATTGTTAAGCGTTTTGCAATACCCAGTCCACATGGTTGATTTTCCTAGATACTAAATACTAGATACCTATTGTTCTCTTTTCTAGTTATGACTTATTCGTCAGTCAATATGAACTTAGATGATAATGACTTATCAAGTTACGTATTTCTGAATTTACTTCTGCAGAGGATTTAAACTATTAGAATTTCTAGTAGTTTATGATCAAAACTGCATGAGCAAGGCTTAAGCTGCTTTTGCCATTGATACAGAGCAAATTCCAATAGACTTATTGGAGGGTTAGGCAACAACAGAACTCACCATTCATTCTCTCAAGAGAAAATAATGAAATCCACAACTCAATAACATTTCAGGATATTTCAAGGCGAAGTTTCTCATGGCACGTTGTGTTCAGGATTTATATCCTAGTTGGTCCAGAGAATGTGAGCTATTATCTAGACAGATTTAAAAAAAAATAATCGCTATACTATATTATAAGTTATCCAAACAAAACCAATAAAGAAAAATAAAAGAAACGTTTGGTTCCACTCACTCTCAAATCACTTGACTATTGAGAAAAAATGGAGGAAAAACAAACCAGCATAAATCAAACTGTGACATACTTGTGCCGTAGCCTGACGCATTTTAATCAAATCATCATTCATTTCAAGTACAGCTTGTTCCAATACTTTCTCTGGGTCCTCAAATGTGCTTATGATTGCATTTGCATAGGACTGCACTTAAAAAAAAGTAGCTACAATCAGTAACATTACAGAGGCTTCTCCACAGAGTTGGTTGTGGCTAATACGCACACACACTCAAGCAACCTTAACAACTCGAGCAATCCGGTCAAAGAGGTTCATCTGTGTACCAAGAGCACCCATTCCTCGTCTCTGTTTCACAGAGTAGCATAATCGTATTCCTGAATATTTTGGAGTACCCACTGTAACAGAGAGAATTAGCTCTAAAATAAGTTCAAGATGCAATACAATGAGAAAACACCTACGTTTTATAATCAACAAGTAGCAATAAAACTTAAAAACAGTAACCGTGAAAGACAAAATAATTTACAGCAATGATAATTTCATCCTCAAGAAAATGTGGAAAAAACATTCAAAATGCATCCAATACAAATACTAATAAACATAATTCGTACAATTTTGCACATAAAAGATCCTAGAACGTCGCTGCCAACTACGAATAAACAGCATGATAGATAAACATGATCCTAAACATAAGAGGAACAGAAGATTGAATATTATAGACGAGAAAAAGCATAATTAAGCTCAACAAATAGCACATACCATAAGATTAAGAAACAACAGCTTGAGAACTGCATTCTAATAAGACGTAGCTTCATCCCATCCCAACTAGGGGGGACACGGGATAAAAAATTCTACAAGAAGCTTTAAATCCATTTGTCACATCAGCTAGAACTTTCAATCATAACCAAACTACAGATTACTGATATCTTTCAAGATAATCAGCATTCGCGTCAATACGTAATGAATCAAGAAACAACATTCAGGAAACGCAATCCTACGGAATATCTCAAAAATAAACCCAACTGAAAAAAATATCAACCTCCCGTTTGCAATTTACACCTATATGGCAAATACGCGATAACGGTAACCTCAATTGCACCGAAAAAAATAACACATGACGAATAAAAGGAGCTGAAAAATGACCTCCATGGCCAAAGAAGGCTTGTCTGAAACCGATACCGGGCACTTTGGCGCAAACTGCCACTTGATTGGAGGACGGAGCAGAGGGAGCAACCGTGGAAGAAGAAGCCATGATTTTCACTGTAGATGCAGTTGTTACCGCCATTACCATTAATTCTCACAAATTCATCAGTTTCGTTGCATTTTGCCTATCTTTTCGTTTTCTATTTACTATTATATTTATTTGACTTCGTGGCTTCTACTTTAGAACATAAGGGATGATGATATATCAATAATTTATTTTTATCATTAAATATTGGGCCGGGCCTATCATAAAATTGAACAGTCCAATTCATTTGTAGCCCAAGATCTGACAAGGTCAAGTAATACCGAATTTGGACTTCTTCTAATTTCTTTAGCAATCAGACTATGGAAAAAATGGAAGCTAAACATAAGATTTCAGAGGGAATATGTTTCTTTTATATAACAACTATAATGAGATTTTATGGAACAATTTTTATGGAATGAATATCCAATCAACTCGTCTTTTGCACGGAAACTTCAGTGAGCTTGTTTCATAATTAATATCTATTATTTTGATATTCTTTTTAATGTTTCCTGAGAATTTCAGCTGCCACTCTGCGTCTGCGAAGCATAATCGATTCAATGATCAAACCCTCTATTGAATCAGCCATGAAATCGTACCTCCCAGTCATGTTATCGGTGATTCTCTTCCTGTCCATTACGGCGTCGTATGGGTTCCAATCCGATGAGCTTCTGCCAGACGATGAAGAGTTCGGGCTCGAGGGTGGCAGATCTTTCGACCCGGCTGGCGCCACCCGACCCGTTTCTGCCCCACCTGCCACCCGTAAGCGATCGCCAGATTCCAGTTCGGATACGGACTCCAAAATCCAGTTCACCCTCGAGCACGCCTTTGGCGAGTCCGAGTTTTCACCCGCCGGAACTTTCTCGGCCCGGCTCAAGACGTGGTCGCATGGTGGTGTGGTACTGTTCCAGCACCTCTACTAAACACACTTGTGGATCATTGTTCGTTCTTTATTTAGTAATTTGTCCATTAATGTATGTTGATCGAAAATAAATAAATAAATAAAAAGGGAAAATATGTGTTCACAGGTGAGAAAATATCTGATTATTGGGATTTTGGGTATAAATTATTGTCAAAGAACTTATTGGGATGATTCTGAAACTGTTCTCTAGTTCCAGGACTAGCACTGGAATCAGGTGCAGTGTTTTGTGCCGTAAATCACCGTTTATGAAACTGACGTTATTCATATGTCTTTCGGTGCAGTAGAAATTATCCTTTGGTCTGATTTAGTTAATGGTGAGCAAATTATGCTGATATATTTAGTGCAAATCATTAGCACCGGTTTGCTCCTTGCTAGTTTTGTGATTCTGTTCAAAAGTTTTATTTGAAATTGATGACGAATAGCAATGTCAAATATTTTGACATTTACGAAATATATGAAGATGATGCTCTGTTCCAAAGGGATAGCAGATAGCAACATGAATTTTTTGTAACACACTTGTAAAGAGTTTTAACTTTACTTTATATGTGACAGACACTCACAAAGCTTCGGTTCTCAAGGAACAGTTTCACCGAGACGCATAAAGTGGATTTCAAAGTAAACTCACGTTCAATTCCTGTCACCATGACTTGAATTTGACTGTTCCCCTTTTTCAACTGAATTTGAGAATTCTTTTCCTCTTACTGGGTATGACCACACTTCGCAAAATAATCTTGCAGAGACTTTTGGAAGAAGATGACTTTTATAAGATAAGATTGCCATCTAATGTGTTGAACACTCCTGGAAGAGACTATGTTTTCTCATCTGTTAAGGCGGTATGTTTGCCAATGATTTTTCTTTTGGCACTGGAATGATTTTTACACGTGTGGTTGTTGGTGTGTGCATTGTGAATTTAAGATTGTTAATAATAAACTGGCTAGTTTCTTTCAAAGTTTTAGGCTAACAGTTTGAGGTTGAATTTTAAGTGTTACGACATGCGTTAGTTGTATCTGCTCTTTTTGTCAGTACATCCAGCTATAGTGACTTCTGATCTTCATTTCATATATTCATTATTTTTTAGCCCCTGCTTATCTCCTGGCAAGTTCTAGTTGACAATGTTCTGCATTAAAAAAATGTCACTTAGTTTTCTTTCTCTTAGTTCTAGTTGATGTCATATTATTGCCTTGGACCTGAATATTGTTGATCAATTCATGGCGTTGACATTTTCTATGTGGATGAATGAACCAGATATGGAAAGTCAATGTTATGAAATTACTTTTTGTTATGTCTACCTTTTAGATCGTATTTAATATTCAATGTGTAATAGAATGAAAGTATTATTAATATGCTTACCTGTTTTGTTATTGTGTTATTCTAAGCTGAAATGATTTTTGGTGCTTCTATCTTTATGATACTATCCATGATAACGTTCTATTTACTGGTCTGGTTGGCTGCAGAGATGTCTTACTCGGGATACATTGGATGAGCATTTTGTCATACACATGGTAAATTTCCTGAACCATGTAATTCTGTGGTGGAACATGGTGTACAACTGTAATCAAAATTGTACGCAATCATGTCTTCATGTGAATCTCATTGGTCGAAACTTTTATGGACATGCATGTTGGTTTGTTCTATTCAGAGTTGATAATTGCCCATTTACTCCACTTTCGTGAATTTTTATCAGGAAGAAATGAAATATACTGTTAACTCTAGGTAATATGAAGATATCTCTTCCAAAGGTTTAAAAGAAACAAAAACCAAAGATATAGCAATAATTACGTCTCCATTTTCTTCATGTCACCACTATCTCCATTTCATTAACCTCCTGAACTGCTCCCCATGTTCTGCGTGCAACTGACTAGTAACTTTGTATTACCTATTTTTTCTACTTCTGATTCACTCTTCCCCACAGTCCACGTAGTAGGAATCAGGTTATTCACCATTTAGTACTTGAAAGACTTTGAGAGAGGGGATTGTTGGAAACTTCATAATGGATGTTTTGCCCGTTACCATTTGTTTTTTCCTTTTACCCACAAAACCGGAACTCATGCACTTTGGATTATTACTTTATGTTTATCAGTGTCTTCCTTCTCTGTCACAACTGTTCAATCTTTGTGCAAACAAATAAAGCAATCCTGAAATTTCGTTCACTCTATTTGGTTCACTTACATTCTTGGTGCATTAATTTGAAAATATTGCTTTGTCTTTGTCAAATAATTGGCCAAGTAACCACTTGAGACTAGGCTGCTGTTAAATCCAAGTGTATCGTCCTTCAGTCTATTATCCAAGTAATGAGAATAAATTACTACCTGAAACAATTTATGCTGACGAAGTCGCCAAACAACTTAGTTAGTTGGATCTGTATGGCTTCCGCACGTATAACTTGAGCGAGAAATTAAAATATGAATCTAAACATATTATTTGTCTCTTGGGTGAAGAATTATCCATTTGATCATTAAGTCCTGTTTTTTCTTGTTTCTCCGAGGAGTATCTCTCGATATTTTTTATCTGAGATTTGGTGTGGATGACAGGAAGGTGTTAATATATTGGCTGTTAATTATGGCTCTCTAGGGTCGTGCCAATATCCCCGCCTATTGAAATTGGTAAGCCTGTACTGCCAGACCATGAAGAATGTTAGCTACTTTCCATCTGTTTCCCATATTCTATATTCTCGACAAGTTTCTGCTGGTTACTTGGAACTTGTACTAAATTCTGTTACTTATTGTTGCTCTGTATTTGCTAATTTCACATCAGCCTTCTAAGTGGTCTTTTAAGTCTCATACAGTCTTGAAGAGCAGTGATATGGCCCCTAGGTAATATCTTTGTCTTGTCCTTTTCAATTTCGTGTAACATGTATTATGTGTATTTTGTGGGAGTCATTATGTGCCAACTTCCCCAATTCGCCGCTGTAGTAATTTATTTATCACATATTCATTCTGATTGTTCCAAGTTGTTGAACTTGAAAGCAGAGAATTATGGTACAATTGTAGTTCTGAAATAAGCCTAACCTTCCCGGAGTAATTTTTTTCAACTAGAATGCATATTTGTATGCTCGTGGTCATCATGGCACATTGTAAATGGAATCAATATTTTGAGACAGGACTCCAATATTTACAGAAGCAGCGGCTGTTGGTGAAGATGGACAAGGTGAAGAATTGAAGCCACCAGAGCGGTCTTTCTGGGCTAAATACGTGAGTTCAAACTGACGCACCTTTTTATGTTGCTATCACTTCAAGTTAGTGGTTATTGTGGATAAAAATACACACTAAATGCTAATTTCGTTATTTTCTCAGTGGATGTACTTGATCCCTCTTGGGCTCATCGCCATGAATGCCATGACTCAAGCCATGAATATGCCTGAGGAACAGGCTAGTGGACAACCAGCCTCACAGCAGGCAATTGCCGGGCGTGGCCAGGCCCCTGCAGTGCGAAGAAGATGACCTTTCCTTCTAATTGCGGTACCTATTCAATTCACTTTAACTCTGCACAATACAACGATGCGAAGCTTTTCTAAGAACTATGAAAAGCCATCCTTAAATCAAATGTTTGGTGATTGTGTTGCTATCGCTGCAGGTTGTTTCAGGCAATCTGACCTCTTGGTATCGACTTTCTTGATTGGCACGAGAGCTTTTTTATGAAGAACTTGGGGACTATTTCTGTGAGAAGGTCCACCATGTTTGCTTTATCGTGAACTGGCAATTTTTTGGCAGTCTCTTCAACATCTTAAATTGTACCAATTTTGTAAGAGCAAGTGAATTTGTACTTACACGACATGGGGATCTGCCCTGGGATACTTTGTCCCTATTTGATTATTTCACTTATAATTTCGAACTCAATGACAATTTGATGTGCAAAACAAGGAGCCTATGAACCTTTCTCAATTGCGTTACTCTGATTTTTGTTGGTTTGGACGATATCGTCCTATTTAATGTGATTTAAAAGTTAGCAGATTGAGAGTTAAGCATTGAATATAAAAAGATGAGTCATGCTCGATGAAAATTTCATGCTACGCTTAGGCCAGTACTACCCTAAGAATAGCTTAAATTTGCATGTAGAGGACACATTGGAATATATAACTGGATTCGAGAATATTTTCTATTATTTATTATCATGTAAAATTAGATGTAAGTTTGAGCATAACTTTAAGTATATATAGCCATAAACTTTTAAATACATTATTGACTATTTATGATTTGATTAGAGATTATAGCACATAAAAAATTGGGTTGAAATGGACGCTAAAATCACGTTGTGAACGTATTAAACGATATTCCAATTAAGATTCGTATGCAGTAGACATCATTTATCACCAGAAACGACATTCACTCTTTCAAACAAATTTTTTTTTGGAAAAAGCGTTGAAACATAATTTCGAACACGAAATCTGAAATGCCACGAAACGAGCCCAGAAATATTGGTTGGATTATTTCAATTCCAACGAAAATTCTGCAGCTATTGTAATGCATGAGCCTATGTTTAGATTGGTTGACTAAAAAATTTATCGTCTCCACACTTGAATATAACATAGAGGCAAAACATTGGAGTGCTTTGTTGGTCGCAACCCTATCTCAAAGTTCGTCCTGCAAAGATGATAAACAAGACCTCAGTCCAGTTCTTATAGGGACAACTACATATCAAACATGTCCAATAGAATGGACAAGCCGGTTTAACTTACATGGTAATCGTCCATGTAATCGTGGCGATGCTGCAAAAACCAAAAGGGAATGGTAACTGGTAAGTTGGTAAGGGTATTTTATTTTTGCACATAAATGTGAAGAACTGAACAGTACAAAATCCCCGGAAGGAAAATGGCACTAACTTCATAGTTATCATGTCAAACAGAATATATAGATATGTAGAACTATCAAAAGAATCCAGGAGCATAAAGCATAACATGTTCAAAAAATGCTATGGGGGTGTGGAATTATCAAACGAATCACGGAGCTCCAGATTAAGGTAAAAGGAATGAAAACTTTGCATATGCTGGCTCTTGAAAAATGAGCTGTTAATTAGTGGCAAAACCTAATAAAGTTTAATAAAAGAGAATTTATCGAATATTATGTGTTATCCATAGACTCAGGTGAAGGAAAAGGAGATGGGGTGTGGGAGTTTGTTAAGTCAAAAAGCTTTAGCAGGAGACACACTTACCTTCCTGTATCTGTCTTTGTAGTGTTCCTTGTCACGATACCTTCGATCATGACCTCTTTCTCTTCTCCTTTTTTCACCTTCCTCCCTCGCTCTTTGAGCTTCCTGCACGAAATGACAAAAAGCTGGTAAGTTCTCCATTGATCACTTCGAAAAATATGAAGTAAGCCATGCGTTTGATCAAAACCTCATCTTCTTTTGCTTTTCTCACTTTTTCTGCTTCTTCAAAAGCTTCTTTTTCAATCTATATTATCGAAACAACACAAATAGTGAGGAAAAAAGAAGTTAGATGGCTTGTGACGGCTAGAAGCTTCATAGCTAAATAGGAGCAGAAAAGAAAGCCAACCTCCCTATTGGAAAATACTTCCTCAACAACTTTCTTTGCATATTCAGGATCATCACAGATAAGAATGTTGTCATAAACGGAACCTGCCTTCACCTGAAAATATTGCAAACCGAGACCCGTCAGAATATGAGAGTTATAAAAAGGTTATTTTGCCTTTACAGATCGACCTATTAAGTCTCACCTGCCAAACTTCAATCCCAACATACTTGATGGGCTTCAGAACATAGAGATCAGGATCATCCTCAAAATCTGACAAAAAATGAATGTTCAGAGATAATATAGAAGTGATACTCAAATTGCAGCCACTTGTTTACCATACCAGGATTGTCAATCCAGGGGATCTTCCACTTTCCTTTATAATTAGGATTCTTGATTTTCTGAGTTATGAAAGAAGGGTCATTAGTGTGATTACTATCACTAACATTCAGAACAATGTTTGGTTGAAATCAGTATTATTCAGAGCATGCTACCTTACGCTTCCACGGTCCCTTGTATGCAGGATTTGGAATTTTGGCCGCTTTCCATATTCCATCCTCTTCTTCATCCCAGTCAGCTGGCTGCTCATGAAAAACAGATAACCTTGTACATCACAATTATGTTTTCAGATTTGCTAGAAGCTTGCAACAATTCAATAGCAATCCACATCCAGAGTCATGATAATCATTTTCAATAACAATTTGTTGAAACCAATGCCTTGGGCATGTTTGCGATAAATGAATTATATTTTCACAGCATATCATCGAAATGTATTCTTGAATATGAGTATATGAGTATGTATCGAAAAAGTCTAAGAATAGATTGGATTGAAAGCTGAATTTGAAATTCTCCATTTTTTGTCATTGGCAAACGTATGTTATAGGCTTGGATGGTGGATTTCAGATCTATATCTCAAATTCATACATCCAAAGCGGTCCTTGTAGATAATTACCTTCTTTGCCTTTGGATCAGGTATCTCCCGAGGAATGGAATCGTATCCCTGCGATTTTAACATATATATTTAACTAGAGATCATAAAATATTATAGACAACTGAAAACATGCTATACGTTGCAAATCACTATACCTCAGGTTTGACATCATTTGGATCTTCAATATATTCTCTATCATCCCAATCTGCAGGCTAAAGACATGTTTGCAGGAAATCAAAGTAATATCTAACTACATTATATTTCATTCATTCATTCATTCATCTGAAATAAACTCTGCACTCAACTCGAAACCAACTTAACATTCGAACTGTAATGCATTAAAAATCTTCAGTCAAATTTCACGAAGAGGCTAATACACTGCCTTCAAGTTAAAGACAAATAAAAAAGCAAGTTAAAATCCATGATAAATTAGTTGGTATGATTAAGACTGGGAGGATTATATGATGATACCTTTTTTGCCGTCGCTTGTTTTATTTTCCTTGGAGGTAGGATGTCCCAGTCCGTGTACATGCTTCCAGAGTCTCTTTCTCGACCATCAATCAGGATGCTATATGTTGCATCGGGTCGAAGAATAAATGTGTAAAAATGGGTTAATTTGTCGGTTTCACATTGTAGATCCTTCTTGATGGGGTAATTTTGACCCTGATAGGATAGTATGACATGAAGTTTCTTCGTCTGTGTGCCACAGATATCAGGTCCAAACATCAAACTGAAGAGACCAAAATTTCAAACAGTTAAAGAGATCTACAAGGGAATTGCTGGAAAGGGTCTGTCGAAGAATCTGTAGCATAGGAAAGTACCTTTTGACAGATTTACCGTTCAAAGAAAGTTAAGAACTGAATATGCATTAAAATCATAAGTAACTCTACAGCCACACTGACATTTAACTAATAAAACAATGATTAAAAACACAAATGAAGGAGCATGGTATTTCTTTTATACTAATCCTGTCAGATGAACATATTGGTATGGCATTTCAAAAACAATCCACATGACTGTTGAACCAACAGAATAAATAGAAACCATTTTTTTTCAAACCGACCAATCATCCATTAAGTGAAATAGTGGGTTGACGAAATCAACGTGGTGCATGAAGATGAGTATGATAAGACCACTTGATAATCTTTTGATACACTTGGATTCAAGTGATACAATATCGATTATCGAGTAACATGCAGAGCCAATTTCATCAATTTTACAGAAACCAAGAGAAGGAGAACTTTGTATACCTGTAGGGCGTGTCACCACCAAATTTCTTTTGATTAACGTAACCAGAAAGAAGCTTTATGTACCCTCCACCGCATTCTATGTCCTGTTCAAGTCTAATGGAATATTGAACAACAAGGGTTCTATTCTTGTTGCTGAACTCAGGTATCTTGGCTGATATGGCAGAATGCCTAGCGTCAATCGCTGTCTGAATACCTGAAAGGGATCAGAGTAATCTAAAATTATCTAATTCAAAACAATATGAACTTCCAGATGTGTGGAAAAATAAACCATCATGTAATTACAAAATGATATTTCACATAGATACAGTACTATAATGGAACATCGGCGCCATCCGGTTGTCATCCTTATTTCTGATTTTCCCAAAAGAAAGAAAAAGAAAACTCCTGACCGCACACAAACTTGAGTGGGGGTCAATCTCACAGTAGTGAGTTTACACTGCCTTACTAGTTGCATTGATGAAAGAAACCATGGACAAAAACATGATGTGAAGGGTCAAATCTCTAAAACATGTATAGAAGTGCCATTGACAGCTACCTATTACAACTTCGTGTAAAATCACATTGAGATTGAGAGCAGGAAATAAAAAACATAATAGAGAGTTGAACCACAATATTGACTTGAGAATGTAAAAACATGGCAAGAACATTGTTAGAGGAAACCAAACCTTTATCATCAGGATCACCATTCCACTTCCCAGCTGTGTGCTTAAAAGAACCAGCTTTTCCTTCGCTCCTTTTCCAATCCGACCTCACCCACCTACTCTGCCACCCATCTTTTCCACACAAAAATCCCACAAGCACATACATCAACATTCTCAAAAGCATCCGAAGAATCAAAGGAAAAGGGACATAACAAACTTCATTCGTCCCAAAACAAATTAAAATAACACACAACCAAAAGTTACTGCAAGCAACGCGTTTCTTGAAACTTTCAAGTGATACCCAGTTCGTATATTAAAGATGGAACTACAATAAGCAAAAGGCAACTGCGCTGGTAGTATCAAATCAAGTGATGCGTACTTAAAAAACTAGATTTCAGTTCAAACTCAAGATTCTTGGCATTATATCAGGCAGAGAGTCCGAAAATGGCAAGCAAGATTGAAGAAAAAGCATACCTTCAAAACGCTCCTCAAAAATGATTTCAGCAAACGACGAGCAGATGAGTAGAAATATGGCTACAATTGTAACCAAATTTGCAAATAATAGCTGTTTTTGTTTATGTGCCATTTTGGTCGATGAGGGAGTCGGATACGGCATACTGGAGCTAATTATATAGACTTAGATTACACTTTGACCCTCGAACTGCTAGATAATTACGGTCAAGCCAAATTGTAATTGATTATGACTTTTGAGATCTCCAATAAGTTTCCACTGTCAGGTTAGATGCACCAATATTATGCAACTCGGGGAATTTACTACTTGTCACTGGTATCTATATTATCAAATTTAAATTTTTTGTTCCTATTTATTATGACAGTTTAGTTTACATAAAAATTTAGCTTTGCATAATATTTTCCTCATATCAGCATCACGAACTAGTAAAAATTATTAAAAAAAAAAAAAAAACCCAAAGTTGGTGAAAAAAAAATTGAATTTGACAACATAATTGACCAAAATCCACAAAAGTAATAATTTTTTCACTTCAAACTTATGCTTGGGCCTTTATCTTATTATGTCTAGTTTGATCAATTTATGGTGAATAAAATACACATGAGATGAAGTTATATAGATTTGAAATAGAATTGAATACAATAACAGGATATATAGTTACGTAGTAGGCTTTAGAATTTCAAGGTATACCCACTAGGTCCAGAGATTTAGAAAGACCTTTATTTACTATTTCACTTATTTCTTGTCCTTTCTTTTTCGTGATAAATTATTTTCTAACGTCAAATTTCAAATAGTTGAAAATGAGAAAATATATATATATTTAATAAAACGAATATTACTAGATTAAATTACTTACGAGGTTTTTGTGTAAAAATCACAAAACAACAGGGCTTAAATTAAGACAAACTGATATGTGGAAAAGACTCCGCCGTGGCCTGTGAAGTCTCCGCATTGACTTGCCCTTGTTTTTTTAAAGAAACTTAGTCAAACGTCTTCCCTTGAAGTCTTCAAAGTCAATTCGCGTGAATCACAAACTACATCCCATAATATATCACCTCCTCATCATCAATGTTAATTAAAGTGGAAACTAAGAAATATTCCAAAAGATCATGGCATTATTAATGTACAAAAATTCGAGTGTTATTTCAATCATCGCATCGATATAAACTTAAAATGTAATATAAAATTTTGTAGTGCCAAATTTTAGACTATCTTTTATGATGAGGTGTTTATACTGTCATGTTTAGTAGGTGACTGGATTGATTTATACTGTTATTTATTGAGTGTTATGATATATAAAGTATAGACTCACCCCAATGGAGGTGGATAATCCATCCTCTATAGCACACTCTGTGAGACATTTTCTTTCCCCTCGTATTTATCAGTGACAAATTAATTAATTGGGAAACATAGACGTAGAGGGAAGAAAGAAAACATAAGCATAGACGTAATAAACCGGGGAGATAGGAAAGTTTCAAGAATCTTCATTTAATGGATCATGTGTGTGGATGATATCGAATACATTCCACAAATATGATAAACTCATGGGTTATACTGAAGCATAAAGATAATAATAATAATAATAATAATCTATATTGAAACTCGTCAGTGATTAAATTAATATTGAAACTCTGAACAAAATATGTTTCAAAATACGTTAAGGAATCTCTATTGAAAACATTTATATTTCGCAGTTTTAAGATTTAAAAAATTCAGCTCTATTGCTGTTCTGAAAACCAAATTAGTTAGATAGGTTTATTTAGTATTTAGTATAGCAACTAATGTTGTACCAACTGTTGAATCAATTTAATTATATGGACTTACACGTGAAAAATTATATGTTGTGAGCTGATTAGTATGGCCAATTTAAAGTGATCAACTAAAATTGTTAAATTATATATATTGTGAACTGATTAGTATGGCCAATTTAAAGTAATCAACTAAAGTTATTAAATTATTGAGCTTTATTGTATCAGACAAGGAGTGACATTTTATGTAGGGACTAAAGTTTAATTTCTATATTATTTATGGGCTAAAACGAAAATAACAATATGACGACCACACATAATTGTCTATATAATAGTCATGATCCCCTCGTACAACAAAATTTTGTTATTCTCTAAATCCAATTATTAGAAATAGATCTAGAGAGATCGAAAGGGCTCTCAATAAGAAGAACTCATAGATCTGAAAGATCACCAACGATTCTCGAAGATCATTAATTGTGTCTTCAGATACGCTTCCGCTACAGTTTATTATATTACTTTCAATAATATTGCATGATGATTTGGCTTATGAAATATTGTTCATAGATTATCTGGATATTTAAATCTAACACTAACTTGTTATGTTCCCTAAACTGGAATAGATATCACGGCTCCACTATAATGAAGCTCTTTCCCGTCTATATATGTATAGGAATGAAAATCCAAAGATACAAACCTTATGCAAATGCTATAACCGAGATAATTTGATTCTAAATCGGTTGGAATTATTCAAGCTTGGAACATTGGTTGTGAATGAAGCGGCTGGCTTCCAATATAAGGTGCTTAGATTCAGGAAGCTCGGGAAAAATGTAGAAGGCATGGATCATGGTCGGGTATTCCAGCAAGTATGCTTCTTTGCCGGATCTTTTGAGCCACTCGTAGTACTTCCTCTGCCAATCTTTGAGCGAGTCGAAGCCGGCAACCACCACCATTGTCGCCGGAAAATCCAACTTGGATATGTCCTCTGCATTCGGGCCGCTCACATTGATCACTTGGTGGTCTCGGTTGCCCTCTGGTAAAACGCCTTCCACAGCCAATCGTCCGTTAATCGACACCAGAAGGTCGACCTCCGCCAGCTCTGTCTCCGCCTTGGTGCGCTCCTCGCCTCCGAAAAAGGGTTGGATGGCCACCACTCCCATCACCTTCATTTTTCAGCCAACATTAATTTGTACATAGGCAAGTTACTTTGTTTGCCCACCAACTTTTGGGCATCCCCGTGATAAAATAAAATATAACCACTACCTACTTCCACCGTCTCACTCGTTTAGTCAAGTACGTAGTTTCATCCATGATTGGAAATCTAAATATTATAAATCAATTTTTCATTCTGAATATAAAAATTATGATGGATAAAAAAAAGTACCCTTAAATGGGAGCAATTACATCTAATAAACAATTATATCATTATCACTCTCTTGGTGGGTAGTTGCCAGTGGACTATATAGATATTCACCTTTAGTGTCCCACGATTGGATATCAATTGGAGATGAGATTGCGTGCCAAAAAGCCCAAAACCTCAACTAGTTTTCAGCTATCGCCAATAATTGATCCGGGTTTAGTTATTGTCATAAAAGAAATCATGTGAAATTTTATCTAAATTCAATACCATTGATTCAATTATCCATATTATAAAGAAAAGATTTACTATATTGTATCTTTACATTTAATAAGTGCGTGGATTTAAATATGATTGCTATTTGTATTCTATAATATGAAGTTCTAAATTGCTAAAATCAATTTCCTAAAGATATATTTAATAGATATATAGAGTTTTTGAGAAATATTATAATATTATATTTGTTGAAAAAATTGGGTAATCAAATTGTTGTCAAAAGATATGGTACCTTGAGGTGAGTGAAAGCTGAGCGACACGCTCTAATGGCCACGTGGTGGGCGAGATTCCCTCCGGCGCTATCTCCGGCCAGGAAGCACCTCGAAACGTCTGCATTCTCCGGCAGTATACGATCCTTCTCCTTATCAAGGAACTCCAGGACATCGAAGCCGTCGTTGTACTGCGCCGGGTAATGGTGCTCCGGCGCCAGCCGGTAGTTGACGGAGACAACCACGGCGGGGACATGGCGAGCGAAACGACGACAGACGGCGTCGTAGCCGTGGAAATCAGGGGCCAGATACGCGAACCCACCGCCGTGGAAGAAGACTATGACCGGGAGATTTTGAGAATGCTGAGTGGTGGGGACAAAGAGGCGGAACCAGAGGCCGCGGGAGGAGTCTACGGTCACGTCGGAGGTCTTGACGCCGTTGCGGGGGTTAGGGTTTGGAGGCACCCTGATCCTGCAGTAATCGAGGAGGTGGAAGACCCGGCGGTTCATGGTGCCATCTGGGCGGCAGGAGTAGTCGGTGATGGTACTCAGAAGGTAGAGAGAGATGCGGGTCCTGAGGGGAAGCGAGGGCTTCAGTACAGCTTCTTCCTGGATCGCCATAGCCATTTCAGACTGGTAATTGCTGCCTTGCTTTGGTGAGACTGTGCTATTGATGATGATTTGTATACTTCTTTATTTCGACCCAGTACATTCATCCAATATACATATGCACTTGCTTCTTATCCCCATATATTATCTATAGACTATCGTATCGTTGTAATTATTAACGTATTGAGTTCCGTACATGCATTCATATCCGTTCACGTTATAACATCACCGACTCATAAAAAATCATAAGATCTACATATCATATATATATTATATTAATATTCTATTTCTCTTACATTCATGTTAATATTAACATTTATTATTTACGGATTCCACTGTCCACTCAATCATTATCTCAATCATTATCATTTC